>JALJAT010000168.1:32500-35356 GCA_034768735.1 Schistosoma mekongi | reverse complement strand
GATTGAGAAATAGCTTTAACCAGTGTGTGATGTTGCATTGGGATACGGGTACAAAAGCAACAGAATTCACATATGAATTTTACCCTTATTCATATGGTTTATGTATAACTATTAGTAGTGTGTATGCGAAATTAGAATCATAAATTTAACATCTTTTGTCTAATAGATTAGTAAAACATAAATACTCACCAACACTACAGTAGATATATTTGTAAAACTCTATAATTTCCAAAACCATAAAAAATCAAACAAACACTATTAAGCCCATCAAAATGTTAGTCAACTAAGATTACAGAGAACATTAGGTCATACGTAGAGGGGCTATAAATATAGAATCTTCAGCCAAATGTCTTGATCAAATTTTATTCTAAATATAAGTAGATTGAGTAAATATACTGGCTCATAAGTTACTTTCGAAGACGATCAGATACCTCGTAGTTCTTGACCATAAACGATGCCAACGACGATCCGCGTTGGTTCTATAATTTACCTCGCGGGCAGTTCCCCGGGAACCTAGTCTTGGGGGCGCCGGGGGGAGTATTGTTGCAAATCTGAAACTTAAAGGAATTGACGGAAGGCACCACCAGAGTGGAGCCTGCGGTTTAATTCGACTCAACCCGGAAAACTCCCCGGCCCGGCACTGTGAGGATTGACAGATTGAAGCTCTTTCTTGATTCGTTGGTTGTTGGTGCATGGGCCGTGTCTTAGTTGTGGAGCGATTTGTCTGGGTTAATTCCGATAACGAACGAGACTTTAACCTACTAAATAGTAGACTTGGTCCTCTGGCTCCGTTTAGGGCGCGGCTTCTAACTGCTTCGGTATGGAGTATGTGGGTCGGATCCTGACGGGTTCGGTGCAGTTTTTTACTTTCTTAGAGGACAAGCGCACACTTAGTCGCACGATTTGAGCATAACAGCTCTGTGTTCCTTAGAGTCCGTGGCCACACGTGCGCTACAATGACGTGCCAGCGCGCCCTGGAAACCTGGCCCAAGGGTTGGCAAACTGTTTTCATCACCGTCGTGACTGGGATCTGGCTTGCATATCCCCGTGAAGAGGATTCTGGTAATGCAAGTCATAAGCTTGCCTGATTACGCCCTGCCCTTTGTACACACGCCCGTCGCTACTACCGATTGAAGGTTTTAGTGATTGGTCGTTTTGATTGGTGTCGTTGAAGTGGCTTTACCGCCGTCGACTGATATCGAGAAGACGACCTAAGTTGACTATTTAGCGGAAGTAAAGTCGTAACAAGGGTTTCCGAGGTGAACCATGCGAAGGATCATTAACAGACCCTATAAACAAAAATCTGAAGCCATGGAGCTTACTTGCGGACACTATCGGGCCTTCACCGTTGGGATGTGACAGGGTTTGCTTCTTTGAGTGCAGTTGAAGTGGATGTAATAATATAAATGTGAAACCTGGATCTGTGCTTGCGTAAACTATCGGTCTTCACAGTATGTGGAGGTGAAGGTTTTGGCTTTCCTGAGGTTGCATTTGAAGTGGATGTAATAATATAAATTGAACCAATTGATCTGTGCTTGCGTAAACTATCGTCCTTACGTATGTTGAGTGACAGGTTTGCTTCTTTAGTCATGTGAAGTGGGTTGATTATTCAAATTTTATTACCTGACGCGTGTTATCTGTCCTGTCTTATCTCTGATGTGTTCTCTTGACGTTTCGGGTGCCTGATCTGCCAAGGGTGATGTGGATAGTACATGACGTGTTGTTGTGTGGCATGTCAAAGAGGGTTTATTTTACGTGTGCATGCACCCCGCCCGTTTTAATGTTCCTTTCAAACTTTTACACTGTTGAAGGCGATCCGGTTTGGCTTGCAATCACGGGTTGCTGCCTGTCATGCACTGGCCTTGTGCTGGACTGCATTACGCTGGTTAGCGTTAAATATCCTAGGCTGCAGCGAGCACCTTAGTTTCTAGTGCACTACACTGGTATAGGGTTATTGGGTACACTTTGAGCGGTGGATCACTCGCTCGTGTGTCGATGAAGATTGCAGCCCACTGTGTGAATTAATGTGAATGCATACGCTTTGAACATCGCATCTTGCACTCATATGCGGCTACGGGATATCCTGTGTCCACGCCTGTCGAGGGTCGGCTTTTTCATCTATCACGACGCTTAAGTCTTGATTGCCGAGTCCTGCCGGCATAATATTTGATGCGCTCGTGTATCCGGCGGGTTTGCTCTGGTCAAAGGCTCCGTCCGAAAAAAAAAATCCGATCACAGCCATGTCCGGTCTAGATAACCAGATTGAATGCTGCAGTGGGTTTGTGCTCTAGTCCGTGCTAATATATACTTTTATACATGCTCGAGAATAACGCCCTACGGTCGCTAGCTAATCCTTAACATGGCTCTATGATTCGGTCTAGGTTTTTCTCGAGAGTGTGTGCTTGTACACATACAAGTATATGCTAATTGCCCCTACCTCGGATCAACGTGATTACCCTCTTAACTTAAGCATCTCACTAAGCGGAGGAAAGAAACTAACAAGGATTCCCCTAGTAACTGCGAGTGAACAGGGATTATCCCACACCGAGCCTACTGTCACTTATCGTAAGGCAATGTGGTGTTAGGTTGGCTTCAGGCTATTACTGCTCTACCCCAAGGTCCAGCCATTGAGTAGGCTTACCGTCCTGGCGCCATAGAGGTGAAAGGCCGTGGGGTGAGACCTGTATGACTTTTGTCTCTGAGCTACCCTTGGAGTCGGGTTGTTTGTGAATGCAGCCAAAGTGGGTGGTAGACTCCATCCAAGCTAAATTACTTACAGTCCGATACAAACACGTACGTGAGGGAAAGTTGAAAAGTACTTTGAAGAGAGAGTAACCGTGCTTGAACCGTTCAAGT
>JALJAT010000168.1:17500-27500 GCA_034768735.1 Schistosoma mekongi | reverse complement strand
TGATGGTGGTATCTAGTTGACAGTCTTGTAAGCGGGATGGTCAGATTGGCCTGTCCATGCTGTGCATAGTTGATTGACGCGATCACGATTGTCGGAAGCAAAATAGTAAAGTGGTGTCAACCGCTATTATTATAATGGTGCAATGGTCCACCAGGGTTCTTGGTACCTGCGTGGTTGTGCCACAGGAAAGGGCTGTATTGCGTCGCTAGTGTTCAGGTTGTAGAGAGCCTGGTCACTGTGGTGTTGATCAGTTGACCTCCTGAAAAACCAATTTGATTGAAGTTACCCTCATATAGCAGGGTATATTGATAATATGTTTGTGAATAAACTGGTTGATCCTGCCAGTATCATATGCTTGTCTCAGAGATTAAGCCATGCATGTCTAAGTACATACCTTAAAACGGTGAAACCGCGAATGGCTCATTAAATCAGCTATGGTTCCTTAGATCGTAAACGCTACATGGATAACTGTAGTAATTCTAGAGCTAATACTGCCTTGAATCCCTGACCCGCAAGGGGACGGGTGCATTTATTAGAACAGAACCAACCGGTTGCGCTTATGCTGTGCTGTACTTCTGTGATGCCTCTGGATACTTTACTGATCTCAGTCGAGCCAATGGGGTTGTTCGGCGACGATCTTTCAAAATACTCGTCCCATCAATCAATTTTGTTGGTAGTGTGATTTGCCGAACCATAGTTATAACGGGTACGGGGAACTCTGGGTTCGATTCCGGAGAGGTATCCTGAGAAATGTCACCACCCTCAAGGAACGGCAAGCAGGCGCGAAAATTACCCCCCCGCCCGGGAGGTAGTGGACTAAAATAAGGATACGGTGCCTCATTAGGCTCCGTAATTCTAATGCGTACAATTTTAAATCCTTTAACGAGGACCAATTGGAGGGCAAGTCTGGTGCCAGCGCCGCGGTAACTCCACCCAAAAGCGTAATTAAAAACATTTGCTGCAGTTAAAAAGCTCGTAGTTGGATCTGGGTAGTGCGATCGCATGCTGTTGCTTTTCACGGTCTTGGTTACGATCAGGCAGTGGTCAGCTCGGCGTAGTGGTTGTGCAACCTTTCAGCCGTGTCTGTGTTTTGTTAAAAACAGGTGTTGATAGGTTAATGAGTATTGTATCTTATTGACCTGTTGGCATGCTTTCGGATGCCTTTTAACGGGTGCCGGAGGCGGACGGCATCTTTACTTTGAACAAATTTGAGTGCTCAAAGCAGGCCTATGCGCCTGAAAATTCTTGCATGGAATAATGAAATAGACTTCGGTTCTATTTTGTTGGTTTTCGGATCCGAAGTAATGGTTAAGAGGACAGACGGGGGCATTTGTATGGCGGTGTTAGAGGTTAAACTTCCTGGGATCGCCGCCAGACCAACCACAGCGAAAGCATTTGCCAAGAATGTTTTCATTGATCAGGAGCGAAAGTCAGAGTTTCGAAGACGATCAGATACCGTCGTAGTTCTGACCATAAACGATGCCAACTGACGATCCGCGTTGGTTCTATAATTGACATCGCGGGCAGTCCCCGGGAAACCTTTAAGTCTTTGGGTCGGGGGGAGTATGGTTGCAAAGCTGAAACTTAAAGGATTGACGGAAGGGCACCACCAGGAGTGGAGCCTGCGGTTTAATTCGACTCAACACGGGAAAACTCACCCGGCCCGGACACTGTGAGGATTGACAGATTGAAAGCTCTTTCTTGATTCGGTGGTTGGTGGTGCATGGCCGTTCTTAGTTGGTGGAGCGATTTGTCTGGTTAATTCCGATAACGAACGAGACTTTAACCTACTAAATAGTAGACTGGTCCTCTGTGCTCGTTTAGGGCGCGGCTTCTACTGCTTCTTTGCTGGAGTAGGTGTGGTCGTGAATCCTACGGTGTCGGTTGCCATTTTTTACTTCTTAGAGGGACAATCGGCACATTAAGTCGCACGAAATTGAGCAATAACAGGTCTGTGATGCCCTTAGATGTCCGGCCACACGTGCGCTACAATGACGGTGCCAGCGAGCCTGGAAACCTGGCCCGAAAGGGTTGGGCAAACTGTTTCATCACCGTCGTGACTGGGATCGGGGCTTGCAATTATTCCCCGTGAACGAGGAATTCCTGGTAAGTGCAAGTCATAAGCTTGCGCTGATTACGTCCTGCCCTTTGTACACACCGCCCGTCGCTACTACCGATTGAATGGTTTAGTGAGGTCGGTGATTGGTGTCGTTGAAGTGGCTTTCCCGCCGCTCGACTGATATCGAGAAGACGACCTAATTTGACTATTTAGAGGAAGTAAAAGTCGTAACAAGGTTTCCGTAGGTGAACCTGCGGAAGGATCATTAACAGGACCCTAAAACCAAATGTGAAACCATGGATCTGTGCTTGCGTAAACTATCGGCCTTCACAGTATGTGGAGGTGACAGGGTTTGCTTCTTTGAGTGCAGTTGAAGTGGATGTAATAATATAAATGTGAAACCATGGATCTGTGCTTGCGTAAACTATCGGCCTTCACAGTATGTGGAGGTGACAGGGTTTGCTTCTTTGTGAGTGCGTAAGTGGGTTGATTTTACAAATGTTTATTACCGACCGGGGTACTGTCCTGTACTATGCTCTGATTGGTGTTCTCGTGACCTTTCGGGTTGCCTGATCTGCCAAGGGTGATGGGATAGTACATGACGTGATTGTTGTGTGCAAGGTTCAAAGAGGGTTGTATGTTACGTGTGCATGCACCCCGCCCCGTTTATGTTCCTTTCCAAACATTTTACACTGTTGAAGCGATCCGGTTTGGCTTGCCAATCACGGGTTTGCTGCCTGGCATGCACCTGGCCTTGTGCTGGACTGCATGTACGCTGGCTTAGCGGTAAATATCCTAGGCCTGCAGCGATAACCATTAGTTCTATGCCTACATGTGTATAGGGTTATTGGTGTACAACTTTGAGCGGTGGATCACTCGGCTCGTGTGTCGATGAAGAGTGCAGCCAACTGTGTGAATTAATGTGAACTGCATACTGCTTTGAACAACGACATCTGAACGCATATTGCGGCTACGGGATATCCTGTGGCCACGCCTGTCCGAGGGTCGGCTTTTCATCTATCACGACGCACATTAAGTCGTGGATTGGCCGAGTGCCTGCCGGCATATATTTGATGCGCTCGTGTATCAACGCGGGTTGCTGCTGGTCAAAGGCTCCGTCCGAAAAATCCGATCACAGCCTAGTCCGGTCTAGATAACCAGATTGAGATGCTGCAGTGGGTTTGTGCTCGAGTCGTGGCTTAATGATAATACTTTTATACATGCTCGAGAAGAACGCACCTACTGTACGCTAAGCTAATCACTTAATCATGGCTCTATGATTCGGTCTATGGTTTGTATCGAGAGTGTGTGCTTTGTACACATACAAGTATAATGCTAATTGACCCTGACCTCGGATCAGACGTGATTACCCGCTGAACTTAAGCATATCACTAAGCGGAGGAAAAGAAACTAACAAGGATTCCCCTAGTAACTGCGAGTGAACAGGGATTAGCCCAACACCGAAAGCCTACGGTCACTTGATCGTAAGGCAATGTGGTGTTTAGGTTGGCTTCAGGCATTACTGCTCTACCCCAAGTCCAGCATTGAGTACGGCTTACCGTCCTGGCCCATAGAGGGTGAAAGGCCCGTGGGGGTGGAGACCATGTATGACAGTTTTGCTCTGAGCTACCCTTGGAGTCGGGTTGTTTGTGAATGCAGCCCAAGTGGGTGGTAGACTCCATCCAAGGCTAAATACTTACACGAGTCCGATAGCAACAAGTACCGTGAGGGAAAGTTGAAAAGTACTTTGAAGAGAGAGTAAACAGTGCGTGAAACCGTTCAAAGGTAAAACGGGTGGAGTTGAACTGCAAGCTCTGGGGATTCAGCTGATGAGTATGATTTGTGCTTGGGCATACTGGCCGCCTTCAGTGTCTGTTTGTAATAGCAGATGCCTACCTTTTATAATGGGGTGGGTATGTGTAGACGTTTTTATACGGCGCACGCATTGGAGGTGTGAGGGTCTGCTTGTCAGTGCACTTTCTCAGAGTATTCACCACGACCGGCATTGCTGCCTCTCTACTATGGCCAAAACTGATCAGGTTTGACTATTAATGTTGAGCTTGGTTGGGTCGGCAGGTGGCTCTTTGGTTCGTGATTAATCATTATGGATCATTAGTGTTACTAACCGGCTGTAGTGGAGTTGTGTAGTGTGTCGGAGATGGCGGCTTTGCATGCGTACTTTGTCTTTCGGGCATTGGTGAGTCTGGTCAGTTTGTTACTAGCTTCGGCTGGTCTGCTGATGGCTTGCTTTTGTCACGTTGGCAGTTGCGTATGTGAGCTTTTGAATGGGCCAATAGTCTGTGGTGTAGTGGTAGACGATCCACCTGACCCGTCTTGAAACACGGACCAAGGAGTTTAACATGTGCGCGAGTCATTGGTGTTACGAAACCCAAAGGCGAAGTGAAGGTAAAGGTTCGGCTTTCAGTCCGGACTGAGGTGAGATCCTGTTGCCTTGCTCATACTTTCCAAGTTGCGAGCAGCGGGCGCATCACCGGCCCGTCCCATGACGTAGACCATGCGACCATGTGTTGCGTGCACCGTCGGGCGAGCAAGAGCGTACACGTTGAGACCCGAAAGATTGTTAACTATCTTGCGAAGGTGAATGCCAGAGGTGAAACTCGTGGAGGACCGTAGCGATTCTGACGTGCAAATCGATCGTATAACCGTGAGTATATAGGTGCGAAGACTAATCGACCACCAAGATCTGCGCCTGTGGTTGCTTCACCTAGGCTTACGCCTGAGGCTTCCCGCTAGCCACAGCGACCCTCCTACTCGTTGCCATTACTCCATGCCTGGACCAAGTGCAGCTTGCCCTCACACAGCATAGCCCCAGCTTACAGCAACGGTCCGGTATAGGTCCAACGCTCGAGCGCCATCCATTTTCAGGCTGGTTGATTCGGCAGGTGAGTTGTTACACACTCCTAGCGGTTTCCGACTTCCATGGCCACCGTCCTGCTGTCTGGACCAACCAACACCTTTTGTGGTATCTCATGAGCGTCACGTTAGGCACCTTAACCGAACGTTTGGTTCATCCCACAGCGCCAGTTCTGCTTACCAAAAATGGGCCCACTGGCACGCACATTCATGCAAAACTCCACTTAAGCGAGTTAAGCTTCTCACCCATTTAAAGTTTGAGAATAGGTTGAGGATGCTTTATCCCCAATGCCTCTAATCATTCGCTTTACCGGATAAAACTGTTTTATTTCCCAGAATGCCAGCTATCCTGAGGGAAACTTCGGAGGGAACCAGCTACTAGATGGTTCGATTAGTCTTTCGCCCCTATACTCACGTTATACGATCGATTTGCACGTCAGAATCGCTACGGTCCTCCACCAGAGTTTCCTCTGGCTTCAACCTTCGCAAGCATAGTTCACCATCTTTCGGGTCTCAACGTGTACGCTCTTGCTCCGCCCCGACGGTGCACGCAACACATGGTCGCATGTCTACGTCATGGGACGGGCCGGTGATGCGCCCGCTGCTCGCAACTTGGAAAGTATGAGCAAGGCAACAGGATCTCACCTCAGTCCGGACTGAAAGCCGAACCTTTACCTTCACTTCGCCTTTGGGTTCGTAACACCCAATGACTCGCGCACATGTTAAACTCCTTGGTCCGTGTTCAAGACGGGTCAGGTGGATCGTCTACCACTACACCACAGACTATTGGCCCATTCAAAAGCTCACATACGCAACTGCCACGTGACAAAAGCAAGCCTCAGCAGAACCAGCCGAAGCTAGTAACAAACTGACCAGACTCACCAATGCCCGAAAGACAAAGTACGCATGCAAAGCCGCCATCTCCGACACACTACACAACTCCACTACAGGCCCGGTAGTAACACTAATGATCCATAATGATTAATCCTAACAAAGAGCCACCTGCCGACCCAACCAAGCTCAACATTAATAGTCAAACCTGATCAGTTTGGCCATAGTAGAGAGGCAGCAATGCCGGTCGTGTGAATACTCTGAGAAAGTGCACTGACAAGCAGACCCTCACACCTCCACATACTGTGAAGGCCGATAGTTTACGCAAGCACAGATCCATGGTTTCACATTTATATTATTACATCCACTTCAACTGCACTCAAAGAAGCAAACCCTGTCACCTCCACATACTGTGAAGGCCGATAGTTTACGCAAGCACAGATCCATGGTTTCACATTTATATTATTACATCCACTTCAACTGCACTCAAAGAAGCAAACCCTGTCACCTCCACATACTGTGAAGGCCGATAGTTTACGCAAGCACAGATCCATGGTTTCACATTTATATTATTACATCCACTTCAACTGCACTCAAAGAAGCAAACCCTGTCACCTCCACATACTGTGAAGGCCGATAGTTTACGCAAGCACAGATCCATGGTTTCACATTTATATTATTACATCCACTTCAACTGCACTCAAGAAGCAAACCCTGTCACCTCCACATACTGTGAAGGCCGATAGTTTACGCAAGCACAGATCCATGGTTTCACATTTATATTATTACATCCACTTCAACTGCACTCAAAGAAGCAAACCCTGTCACCTCCACATACTGTGAAGGCCGATAGTTTACGCAAGCACAGATCCATGGTTTCACATTTATATTATTACATCCACTTCAACTGCACTCAAGAAGCAAACCCTGTCACCTCCACATACTGTGAAGGCCGATAGTTTACGCAAGCACAGATCCATGGTTTCACATTTATATTATTACATCCACTTCAACTGCACTCAAAGAAGCAAACCCTGTCACCTCCACATACTGTGAAGGCCGATAGTTTACGCAAGCACAGATCCATGGTTTCACATTTATATTATTACATCCACTTCAACTGCACTCAAAGAAGCAAACCCTGTCACCTCCACATACTGTGAAGGCCGATAGTTTACGCAAGCACAGATCCATGGTTTCACATTTATATTATTACATCCACTTCAACTGCACTCAAGAAGCAAACCCTGTCACCTCCACATACTGTGAAGGCCGATAGTTTACGCAAGCACAGATCCATGGTTTCACATTTATATTATTACATCCACTTCAACTGCACTCAAAGAAGCAAACCCTGTCACCTCCACATACTGTGAAGGCCGATAGTTTACGCAAGCACAGATCCATGGTTTCACATTTATATTATTACATCCACTTCAACTGCACTCAAAGAAGCAAACCCTGTCACCTCCACATACTGTGAAGGCCGATAGTTTACGCAAGCACAGATCCATGGTTTCACATTTATATTATTACATCCACTTCAACTGCACTCAAAGAAGCAAACCCTGTCACCTCCACATACTGTGAAGGCCGATAGTTTACGCAAGCACAGATCCATGGTTTCACATTTATATTATTACATCCACTTCAACTGCACTCAAAGAAGCAAACCCTGTCACCTCCACATACTGTGAAGGCCGATAGTTTACGCAAGCACAGATCCATGGTTTCACATTTATATTATTACATCCACTTCAACTGCACTCAAGAAGCAAACCCTGTCACCTCCACATACTGTGAAGGCCGATAGTTTACGCAAGCACAGATCCATGGTTTCACATTTATATTATTACATCCACTTCAACTGCACTCAAAGAAGCAAACCCTGTCACCTCCACATACTGTGAAGGCCGATAGTTTACGCAAGCACAGATCCATGGTTTCACATTTATATTATTACATCCACTTCAACTGCACTCAAAGAAGCAAACCCTGTCACCTCCACATACTGTGAAGGCCGATAGTTTACGCAAGCACAGATCCATGGTTTCACATTTATATTATTACATCCACTTCAACTGCACTCAAAGAAGCAAACCCTGTCACCTCCACATACTGTGAAGGCCGATAGTTTACGCAAGCACAGATCCATGGTTTCACATTTATATTATTACATCCACTTCAACTGCACTCAAAGAAGCAAACCCTGTCACCTCCACATACTGTGAAGGCCGATAGTTTACGCAAGCACAGATCCATGGTTTCACATTTATATTATTACATCCACTTCAACTGCACTCAAAGAAGCAAACCCTGTCACCTCCACATACTGTGAAGGCCGATAGTTTACGCAAGCACAGATCCATGGTTTCACATTTATATTATTACATCCACTTCAACTGCACTCAAAGAAGCAAACCCTGTCACCTCCACATACTGTGAAGGCCGATAGTTTACGCAAGCACAGATCCATGGTTTCACATTTATATTATTACATCCACTTCAACTGCACTCAAAGAAGCAAACCCTGTCACCTCCACATACTGTGAAGGCCGATAGTTTACGCAAGCACAGATCCATGGTTTCACATTTATATTATTACATCCACTTCAACTGCACTCAAAGAAGCAAACCCTGTCACCTCCACATACTGTGAAGGCCGATAGTTTACGCAAGCACAGATCCATGGTTTCACATTTATATTATTACATCCACTTCAACTGCACTCAAAGAAGCAAACCCTGTCACCTCCACATACTGTGAAGGCCGATAGTTTACGCAAGCACAGATCCATGGTTTCACATTTATATTATTACATCCACTTCAACTGCACTCAAAGAAGCAAACCCTGTCACCTCCACATACTGTGAAGGCCGATAGTTTACGCAAGCACAGATCCATGGTTTCACATTTATATTATTACATCCACTTCAACTGCACTCAAAGAAGCAAACCCTGTCACCTCCACATACTGTGAAGGCCGATAGTTTACGCAAGCACAGATCCATGGTTTCACATTTATATTATTACATCCACTTCAACTGCACTCAAAGAAGCAAACCCTGTCACCTCCACATACTGTGAAGGCCGATAGTTTACGCAAGCACAGATCCATGGTTTCACATTTATATTATTACATCCACTTCAACTGCACTCAAAGAAGCAAACCCTGTCACCTCCACATACTGTGAAGGCCGATAGTTTACGCAAGCACAGATCCATGGTTTCACATTTATATTATTACATCCACTTCAACTGCACTCAAAGAAGCAAACCCTGTCACCTCCACATACTGTGAAGGCCGATAGTTTACGCAAGCACAGATCCATGGTTTCACATTTATATTATTACATCCACTTCAACTGCACTCAAAGAAGCAAACCCTGTCACCTCCACATACTGTGAAGGCCGATAGTTTACGCAAGCACAGATCCATGGTTTCACATTTATATTATTACATCCACTTCAACTGCACTCAAAGAAGCAAACCCTGTCACCTCCACAATACTGTGAAGGGCCGATAGTTTACGCAAGCACAGATCCATGGTTCACATTTATATATTACATCCACTTCAACTGCACTCAAAGAAGCAAACCCTGTCACCTTACCTCCCACAAACTGTGAAGAGCCGATAGTTTACGCAAGTACAGATCCATGGCTTCAGATTTTTGTTTATAGGGTCTGTTAATGATCCTTCCGCAGGTTCACCTACGGAAACCTGTTACGACTTTTACTTCCTCTAATAGTCAAATTAGGTCGTCTCTCGATATCAGTCGAGCGGCGTAAGCCACTTCAACGACACCAATCCAACGACCTCACTAAACCATTCAATCGGTAGTAGCGACGGGCGGTGTGTACAAAGGGCAGGGACGTAATCAGCGCAAGCTTATGACTTGCACTTACCAGGAATTCCTCGTTCACGGGGAATAATTGCAAGCCCCGATCCCAGTCACGACGGTGATGAAACAGTTTGCCCAACCCTTTCGGGCCAGGTTTCCAGGCTCGCTGGCACCGTCATTGTAGCGCACGTGTGGCCCCGGACATCTAAGGGCATCACAGACCTGTTATTGCTCAATTTCGTGCGACTTAAGTGTGCCGCTTGTCCCTCTAAGAAGTAAAAACTGGCACCGCACCCGTCGGATCACGACCACACTACTCCATAAAGAAGCAGTAGAAGCCGCGCCCTAAACGAGCACAGAGGACCAGTCTACTATTTAGTAGGTTAAAGTCTC
>JALJAT010000168.1:7500-10000 GCA_034768735.1 Schistosoma mekongi | reverse complement strand
TCACCATCTTTCGGGTCTCAACGTGTACGCTCTTGCTCCGCCCCGACGGTGCACGCAACACATGGTCGCATGTCTACGTCATGGGACGGGCCGGTGATGCGCCCGCTGCTCGCAACTTGGAAAGTATGAGCAAGGCAACAGGATCTCACCTCAGTCCGGACTGAAAGCCGAACCTTTACCTTCACTTCGCCTTTGGGTTTCGTAACACCCAATGACTCGCGCACATGTTAAACTCCTTGGTCCGTGTTTCAAGACGGGTCAGGTGGATCGTCTACCACTACACCACAGACTATTGGCGTGATTACCCGCTGAACTTAAGCATATCACTAAGCGGAGGAAAAGAAACTAACAAGGATTCCCCTAGTAACTGCGAGTGAACAGGGATTAGCCCAACACCGAAGCCTACGGTCACTTGATCGTAAGGCAATGTGGTGTTTAGGTTGGCTTCAGGCATTACTGCTCTACCCCAAGTCCAGCATTGAGTACGGCTTACCGTCCTGGCCCATAGAGGGTGAAAGGCCCGTGGGGGTGGAGACCATGTATGACAGTTTTGCTCTGAGCTACCCTTGGAGTCGGGTTGTTTGTGAATGCAGCCCAAAGTGGGTGGTAGACTCCATCCAAGGCTAAATACTTACACGAGTCCGATAGCAAACAAGTACCGTGAGGGAAAGTTGAAAAGTACTTTGAAGAGAGAGTAAACAGTGCGTGAAACCGTTCAAAGGTAAACGGGTGGAGTTGAACTGCAAGCTCTGGGGATTCAGCTGATGAGTATGATTTGTGCTTGGGCATACTGGCCGCCTTCAGTGTCTGTTTGTAATAGCAGATGCCTACCTTTTATAATGGGGTGGGTATGTGTAGACGTTTTTATACGGCGCACGCATTGGAGGTGTGAGGGTCTGCTTGTCAGTACACTTTCTCAGAGTATTCACCACGACCGGCATTGCTGCCTTTCTACTATGGCCAAACTGATCAGGTTTGACTATTAATGTTGAGCTTGGTTGGGTCGGCAGGTGGCTCTTTGGTTCGTGATTAATCATTATGGATCATTAGTGTTACTAACCGGCTGTAGTGGAGTTGTGTAGTGTGTCGGAGATGGCGGCTTTGCATGCGTACTTTGTCTTTCGGGCATTGGTGAGTCTGGTCAGTTTGTTACTAGCTTCGGCTGGTCTGCTGATGGCTTGCTTTTGTCACGTTGGCAGTTGCGTATGTGAGCTTTTGAATGGGCCAATAGTCTGTGGTGTAGTGGTAGACGATCCACCTGACCCGTCTTGAAACACGGACCAAGGAGTTTAACATGTGCGCGAGTCATTGGGTGTTACGAAACCCAAAGGCGAAGTGAAGGTAAAGGTTCGGCTTTCAGTCCGGACTGAGGTGAGATCCTGTTGCCTTGCTCATACTTTCCAAGTTGCGAGCAGCGGGCGCATCACCGGCCCGTCCCATGACGTAGACATGCGACCATGTGTTGCGTGCACCGTCGGGGCGGAGCAAGAGCGTACACGTTGAGACCCGAAAGATGGTGAACTATGCTTGCGAAGGTTGAAGCCAGAGGAAACTCTGGTGGAGGACCGTAGCGATTTTGACGTGCAAATCGATCGTATAACGTGAGTATAGGGGCGAAAGACTAATCGAACCATCTAGTAGCTGGTTCCCTCCGAAGTTTCCCTCAGGATAGCTGGCATTCTGAGAAATAAAAACAGTTTTATCCGGTAAAGCGAATGATTAGAGGCATTGGGGATAAAACATCCTCAACCTATTCTCAAACTTTAAATGGGTGAGAAGCTTAACTCGCTTAAGTGGAGTTTTGCATTGAATGTGAGTGCCAAGTGGGCCATTTTTGGTAAGCAGAACTGGCGCTGTGGGATGAACCAAACGTTCGGTTAAGGTGCCTAACGTGACGCTCATGAGATACCACAAAAGGTGTTGGTTGGTCCAGACAGCAGGACGGTGGCCATGGAAGTCGGAAACCGCTAAGGAGTGTGTAACAACTCACCTGCCGAATCAACCAGCCCTGAAAATGGATGGCGCTCGAGCGTTGGACCTATACCGGACCGTTGCTGTAAGCTGGGCCTATGCTGTGTGAGGGCAAGCTGCACTTGGTCCAGGCATGGAGTAATGGCAACGAGTAGGAGGGTCGCTGTGGCTAGCGGGAAGCCTCAGGCGTAAGCCTAGGTGAAGCAACCACAGGCGCAGATCTTGGTGGTAGTAGCAAATATTCAAGTGAGAACCTTGAAGGCCGAGGTGGAGAAGGGTTCCATGGGAACAGCAGTTGACCATGGGTCAGGCGGTCCTAAGTGATCCGGTAAATCGGAACAGAGACGGGGTGCCTGACATTGTCCGTTTTACGGGCTTTGTTCAGTATTACTGCATCAAAGTACAAAGTTGTAGATCGCAGCCCCCTGTAACGAAAGGGAATCGGGTTAATATTCCCGACCCTGTCCACGGAGATTGGTGTATGTTTCGGGCATTTTTTGTTCGGCATGCACCCAGCGCGGTAACGCAA
>JALJAT010000168.1:0-2500 GCA_034768735.1 Schistosoma mekongi | reverse complement strand
TATATGTATATATATATATATATATGTATATATATATGTATATATATATATGTTATATATATATATGTTATATATATATATATGTTATATATATATATGTTATATATATATATGTATATATATATGTATATATATATATATGTTATATATATATATGTATATATATATATGTATATATATATGTATATATATATGTTATATATATATATGTATATATATATAAACATATTTTTTGCCATAACTTTTGAACGGTTTTACATTTTAATATGATTGTTTCTGCGTTAAATGCAGAATTTTGTGCGCTACACAATGATACTAAACATATGAATGCACAGTCTAAGGAAATGGGAGAAATTGCAAAAAATGTGTCCGCGGACTACACTAGTCTTGCTCGCCATGTTATATAGGGATACTACCCCTAACTCAGGTCTCAAAATGTCGAAAAAATGAAAATCTCCCAAATGAACTGTAATCGCTTGGGACGTTGTGATAATGATATTTCGGCATGAGACTATGGGTTTTAAGCATGTTTGGGCCATTTTGCTTGAACTATTTTTGTTTTTTTTTTTTTTTTTTTTTTTTTTTTTTGGCCGCCTTGACTTATCACCCGATACTAAGTGCTGGTAGCCATATAAGCGATATTGGTATATGGAGCTGAAGGTTTCTATGCAACCGGAGGCTCACTATGAATTCAGTGAATGGCTTGGCATTGTCTTGGTAGATTCTGCTGGTCATTTACGTGTGCAGTAATGGTTTGCGGGTAGACGATTTCATTGATCTTGGTGGTTGCCTACTGGCGTTCACAAGGGCCTAGTGTCATTGGAGCGTTCAGAAAGTGCGCATATCTCCATGCTGATGGTGGTATCTAGTTTGACAGTCTTGTAAGCGGGATGGGTCAGAATTGGCCTGTCCATGCTGTGCATAGTTGATTGACGCGATCACGATTGGTCGGAAGCAAAATAGTAAAGTGGTGTCAAACCGCTATATGATAATGGTGCAAATGGTCCACCAGGGTTCTTGGTACCTGCGTGGTTGTGCCACAGGAAAGGGCTGTATTGCGTCGCTAGTGTCAGGTTGTAGAGAGCCTGGTCACTGTGGTGTTGATCAGTTGACCTCCTGAAAAACCAATTTGATTGAAGTTACCCTCATATAGCAGGGTATATTGATAATTGTGTGTGAATAAACTGGTTGATCCTGCCAGTAGTCATATGATTGTCTCAGAGATTAAGCCATGCATGTCTAAGTACATACCTTAAAAACGTGAAACCGCGAATGGCTTCATTAAATCAGCTATGGTCCTTAGATCGTAAACGCTACATGGATAACTGTAGTAATTCTAGAGCTAATACATGCCTTGAATCCCTGACCCGCAAGGGGACGGGTGCATTATTAGAACGAACAAACGGGTGCGGCTTATGCTGTGCCTGTTACATTCTGTGATGACTCTGGATAACTTTACTGATCGCAGTCGGCCAATTGTGTGTCGGCGACGGATCTTTCAAATGTCTGCCTATCAATTTGTTGGTAGGTGATTTGCCTACCATGATGATAACGGGTAACGGGGAATCAGGGTTCGATTCCGGAGAGGGAGCCTGAGAAATGGCTACCACATCCAAGGACGGCAGCAGGCGCGAAAATTACCCACTCCCGGCACGGGGAGGTAGTGACGAAAAATACGGATACGGGACTCAATTGAGGCTCCGTAATTCGAATGAGTACAATTTAAATCCTTTAACGAGGACCAATTGGAGGGCAAGTCTGGTGCCAGCAGCCGCGGTAACTCCAGCTCCAAAAGCGTATATTAAAGTTGCTGCAGTTAAAAAGCTCGTAGTTGGATCTGGGTAGTGCGATCGCATGCTGTTGCTTGTTCACGGTCTTGGTTTCGATCAGGGCAGGGTCAGCTCGGCGTAGTGGTTGTGCAACCTTTCAGCCGTGTCTGTGTTTTGTTAAAAACAGGTGTTGATAGGTTAATGAGTATTGTATCTTATTGACCTGTTGGCATGCTTCGGATGCCTTTAAACGGGTGCCGGAGGCGGACGCATCTTTACTTTGAACAAATTTGAGTGCTCAAAGCAGGCCTATGCGCCTGAAAATTCTTGCATGGAATAATGAAATAGGACTTCGGTTCTATTTGTTGGTTTTCGGATCCGAAGTAATGGTTAAGAGGGACAGACGGGGCATTTGTATGGCGGTGTAGAGGTGAAATTCTGGATCGCAGCCAACAAACTACAGCGAAAGCATTTGCCAAGAATGTTTTCATTGATCAGGAGCGAAAGTCAGAGTTTCGAAGACGATCAGATACCGTCGTAGTTCTGACCATAAACGATGCCAACTGACGATCCGCGTTGTTCTATCATGTGAACATTCGCGGCAGTCCCCGGGAAACTTTAAGTCTTTGGGCTCCGGGGGGAGTTGGTTGCAAAGCTGAAATTAAAGGAATGGACGGAAGGGACCAACAGGAGTGGAGCCTGCGTTTAATTCGCTCAACACGGGAAAAAAC
>JALJAT010000167.1:0-35708 GCA_034768735.1 Schistosoma mekongi | reverse complement strand
TGCATTCGAATGGGATGCGAGTCCCTATCGATTTAGCGGGGTCACGTGACGCCAATTTCAGACCAACCTCGCCAACTTAGCACAACTTTCAAAATCTATATTTTACCCCACCCCACTCTCACAATGCAAAATAATTACTCATTCATCGAATATAGAAGACGTGCACTACTTAACGAAACAAAACTTATCAAATCAGATTATCCGTTGCTGAGATATGGTGAAAAAATATGTGACATGTGGACATGTTGGCGAATTGCCAACTACACTGAGAAAATTATCCATCAGTTTGTAAAAGCCGATTTCGATGATATTTTGTGAACGCCTGCTCCGATTCTCACCATTCTTGCTGCATTCGAATTGGGATGCGAGTCCCTATCGATTTAGCGGGGTCACGTGACCGCCAATTTCATCCCAACCTCGCCAACTTAGCACAACTTTCAAAATCTATATTTTACCCCACCCCACTCTTCACAATTCAAAATAAATTACTCATTCATCGAATATAAGAAGACGTGCACTACTTAACGAAACAAAACTTATCAAATCAGATTATCCGTTGCTGAGATATGGTGAAAAATATGTGACATGTGGACATGTTGGCGAATTGCCAACTACACTGAGAAAATTATCCATCAGTTTGTAAAAGCCGATTTCGATGATATTTTGTGAACGCCTGCTCCGATTCTCACCATTCTTGCTGCATTCGAATTGGGATGCGAGTCCCTATGGATTTAGCGGGGTCACGTGACCGCCAATTTCATCCCAACCTCGCCAACTTAGCACAACTTTCAAAATCTATATTTTACCCCACCCCACTCTTCACAATTCAAAATAAATTACTCATTCATCGAATATAAGAAGACGTGCACTACTTAACGAAACAAAACTTATCAAAATCAGATTATCCGTTGCTGAGATATGGTGAAAAATATGTGACATGTGGACATGTTGGCGAATTGCCAACTACACTGAGAAAATTATCCATCAGTTTGTAAAAGCCGATTTCGATGATATTTTGTGAACGCCTGCTCCGATTCTCACCATTCTTGCTGCATTCGAATTGGGATGCGAGTCCCTATCGGATTTAGCGGGGTCACGTGACCGCCAATTTCATCCCAACCTCGCCAACTTAGCACAACTTTCAAAATCTATATTTTACCCCACCCCACTCTTCACAATTCAAAATAAATTACTCATTCATCGAATATAAGAAGACGTGCACTACTTAACGAAACAAAACTTATCAAAATCAGATTATCCGTTGCTGAGATATGGTGAAAAATATGTGACATGTGGACATGTTGGCGAATTGCCAACTACACTGAGAAAATTATCCATCAGTTTGTAAAAGCCGATTTCGATGATATTTTGTGAACGCCTGCTCCGATTCTCACCATTCTTGCTGCATTCGAATTGGGATGCGAGTCCCTATCGGATTTAGCGGGGTCACGTGACCGCCAATTTCATCCCAACCTCGCCAACTTAGCACAACTTTCAAAATCTATATTTTACCCCACCCCACTCTTCACAATTCAAAATAAATTACTCATTCATCGAATATAAGAAGACGTGCACTACTTAACGAAACAAAACTTATCAAAATCAGATTATCCGTTGCTGAGATATGGTGAAAAATATGTGACATGTGGACATGTTGGCGAATTGCCAACTACACTGAGAAAATTATCCATCAGTTTGTAAAAGCCGATTTCGATGATATTTTGTGAACGCCTGCTCCGATTCTCACCATTCTTGCTGCATTCGAATTGGGATGCGAGTCCCTATCGATTTAGCGGGGTCACGTGACCGCCAATTTCATCCCAACCTCGCCAACTTAGCACAACTTTCAAAATCTATATTTTACCCCACCCCACTCTTCACAATTCAAAATAAATTACTCATTCATCGAATATAAGAAGACGTGCACTACTTAACGAAACAAAACTTATCAAAATCAGATTATCCGTTGCTGAGATATGGTGAAAAATATGTGACATGTGGACATGTTGGCGAATTGCCAACTACACTGAGAAAATTATCCATCAGTTTGTAAAAGCCGATTTCGATGATATTTTGTGAACGCCTGCTCCGATTCTCACCATTCTTGCTGCATTCGAATTGGGATGCGAGTCCCTATCGATTTAGCGGGGTCACGTGACCGCCAATTTCATCCCAACCTCGCCAACTTAGCACAACTTTCAAAATCTATATTTTACCCCACCCCACTCTTCACAATTCAAAATAAATTACTCATTCATCGAATATAAGAAGACGTGCACTACTTAACGAAACAAAACTTATCAAAATCAGATTATCCGTTGCTGAGATATGGTGAAAAATATGTGACATGTGGACATGTTGGCGAATTGCCAACTACACTGAGAAAATTATCCATCAGTTTGTAAAAGCCGATTTCGATGATATTTTGTGAACGCCTGCTCCGATTCTCACCATTCTTGCTGCATTCGAATTGGGATGCGAGTCCCTATCGATTTAGCGGGGTCACGTGACCGCCAATTTCATCCCAACCTCGCCAACTTAGCACAACTTTCAAAATCTATATTTTACCCCACCCCACTCTTCACAATTCAAAATAAATTACTCATTCATCGAATATAAGAAGACGTGCACTACTTAACGAAACAAAACTTATCAAAATCAGATTATCCGTTGCTGAGATATGGTGAAAAATATGTGACATGTGGACATGTTGGCGAATTGCCAACTACACTGAGAAAATTATCCATCAGTTTGTAAAAGCCGATTTCGATGATATTTTGTGAACGCCTGCTCCGATTCTCACCATTCTTGCTGCATTCGAATTGGGATGCGAGTCCCTATCGATTTAGCGGGGTCACGTGACCGCCAATTTCATCCCAACCTCGCCAACTTAGCACAACTTTCAAAATCTATATTTTACCCCACCCCACTCTTCACAATTCAAAATAAATTACTCATTCATCGAATATAAGAAGACGTGCACTACTTAACGAAACAAAACTTATCAAAATCAGATTATCCGTTGCTGAGATATGGTGAAAAATATGTGACATGTGGACATGTTGGCGAATTGCCAACTACACTGAGAAAATTATCCATCAGTTTGTAAAAGCCGATTTCGATGATATTTTGTGAACGCCTGCTCCGATTCTCACCATTCTTGCTGCATTCGAATTGGGATGCGAGTCCCTATCGATTTAGCGGGGTCACGTGACCGCCAATTTCATCCCAACCTCGCCAACTTAGCACAACTTTCAAAATCTATATTTTACCCCACCCCACTCTTCACAATTCAAAATAAATTACTCATTCATCGAATATAAGAAGACGTGCACTACTTAACGAAACAAAACTTATCAAAATCAGATTATCCGTTGCTGAGATATGGTGAAAAATATGTGACATGTGGACATGTTGGCGAATTGCCAACTACACTGAGAAAATTATCCATCAGTTTGTAAAAGCCGATTTCGATGATATTTTGTGAACGCCTGCTCCGATTCTCACCATTCTTGCTGCATTCGAATTGGGATGCGAGTCCCTATCGATTTAGCGGGGTCACGTGACCGCCAATTTCATCCCAACCTCGCCAACTTAGCACAACTTTCAAAATCTATATTTTACCCCACCCCACTCTTCACAATTCAAAATAAATTACTCATTCATCGAATATAAGAAGACGTGCACTACTTAACGAAACAAAACTTATCAAAATCAGATTATCCGTTGCTGAGATATGGTGAAAAATATGTGACATGTGGACATGTTGGCGAATTGCCAACTACACTGAGAAAATTATCCATCAGTTTGTAAAAGCCGATTTCGATGATATTTTGTGAACGCCTGCTCCGATTCTCACCATTCTTGCTGCATTCGAATTGGGATGCGAGTCCCTATCGATTTAGCGGGGTCACGTGACCGCCAATTTCATCCCAACCTCGCCAACTTAGCACAACTTTCAAAATCTATATTTTACCCCACCCCACTCTTCACAATTCAAAATAAATTACTCATTCATCGAATATAAGAAGACGTGCACTACTTAACGAAACAAAACTTATCAAAATCAGATTATCCGTTGCTGAGATATGGTGAAAAATATGTGACATGTGGACATGTTGGCGAATTGCCAACTACACTGAGAAAATTATCCATCAGTTTGTAAAAGCCGATTTCGATGATATTTTGTGAACGCCTGCTCCGATTCTCACCATTCTTGCTGCATTCGAATTGGGATGCGAGTCCCTATCGATTTAGCGGGGTCACGTGACCGCCAATTTCATCCCAACCTCGCCAACTTAGCACAACTTTCAAAATCTATATTTTACCCCACCCCACTCTTCACAATTCAAAATAAATTACTCATTCATCGAATATAAGAAGACGTGCACTACTTAACGAAACAAAACTTATCAAAATCAGATTATCCGTTGCTGAGATATGGTGAAAAATATGTGACATGTGGACATGTTGGCGAATTGCCAACTACACTGAGAAAATTATCCATCAGTTTGTAAAAGCCGATTTCGATGATATTTTGTGAACGCCTGCTCCGATTCTCACCATTCTTGCTGCATTCGAATTGGGATGCGAGTCCCTATCGATTTAGCGGGGTCACGTGACCGCCAATTTCATCCCAACCTCGCCAACTTAGCACAACTTTCAAAATCTATATTTTACCCCACCCCACTCTTCACAATTCAAAATAAATTACTCATTCATCGAATATAAGAAGACGTGCACTACTTAACGAAACAAAACTTATCAAAATCAGATTATCCGTTGCTGAGATATGGTGAAAAATATGTGACATGTGGACATGTTGGCGAATTGCCAACTACACTGAGAAAATTATCCATCAGTTTGTAAAAGCCGATTTCGATGATATTTTGTGAACGCCTGCTCCGATTCTCACCATTCTTGCTGCATTCGAATTGGGATGCGAGTCCCTATCGATTTAGCGGGGTCACGTGACCGCCAATTTCATCCCAACCTCGCCAACTTAGCACAACTTTCAAAATCTATATTTTACCCCACCCCACTCTTCACAATTCAAAATAAATTACTCATTCATCGAATATAAGAAGACGTGCACTACTTAACGAAACAAAACTTATCAAAATCAGATTATCCGTTGCTGAGATATGGTGAAAAATATGTGACATGTGGACATGTTGGCGAATTGCCAACTACACTGAGAAAATTATCCATCAGTTTGTAAAAGCCGATTTCGATGATATTTTGTGAACGCCTGCTCCGATTCTCACCATTCTTGCTGCATTCGAATTGGGATGCGAGTCCCTATCGATTTAGCGGGGTCACGTGACCGCCAATTTCATCCCAACCTCGCCAACTTAGCACAACTTTCAAAATCTATATTTTACCCCACCCCACTCTTCACAATTCAAAATAAATTACTCATTCATCGAATATAAGAAGACGTGCACTACTTAACGAAACAAAACTTATCAAAATCAGATTATCCGTTGCTGAGATATGGTGAAAAATATGTGACATGTGGACATGTTGGCGAATTGCCAACTACACTGAGAAAATTATCCATCAGTTTGTAAAAGCCGATTTCGATGATATTTTGTGAACGCCTGCTCCGATTCTCACCATTCTTGCTGCATTCGAATTGGGATGCGAGTCCCTATCGATTTAGCGGGGTCACGTGACCGCCAATTTCATCCCAACCTCGCCAACTTAGCACAACTTTCAAAATCTATATTTTACCCCACCCCACTCTTCACAATTCAAAATAAATTACTCATTCATCGAATATAAGAAGACGTGCACTACTTAACGAAACAAAACTTATCAAAATCAGATTATCCGTTGCTGAGATATGGTGAAAAATATGTGACATGTGGACATGTTGGCGAATTGCCAACTACACTGAGAAAATTATCCATCAGTTTGTAAAAGCCGATTTCGATGATATTTTGTGAACGCCTGCTCCGATTCTCACCATTCTTGCTGCATTCGAATTGGGATGCGAGTCCCTATCGATTTAGCGGGGTCACGTGACCGCCAATTTCATCCCAACCTCGCCAACTTAGCACAACTTTCAAAATCTATATTTTACCCCACCCCACTCTTCACAATTCAAAATAAATTACTCATTCATCGAATATAAGAAGACGTGCACTACTTAACGAAACAAAACTTATCAAAATCAGATTATCCGTTGCTGAGATATGGTGAAAAATATGTGACATGTGGACATGTTGGCGAATTGCCAACTACACTGAGAAAATTATCCATCAGTTTGTAAAAGCCGATTTCGATGATATTTTGTGAACGCCTGCTCCGATTCTCACCATTCTTGCTGCATTCGAATTGGGATGCGAGTCCCTATCGATTTAGCGGGGTCACGTGACCGCCAATTTCATCCCAACCTCGCCAACTTAGCACAACTTTCAAAATCTATATTTTACCCCACCCCACTCTTCACAATTCAAAATAAATTACTCATTCATCGAATATAAGAAGACGTGCACTACTTAACGAAACAAAACTTATCAAAATCAGATTATCCGTTGCTGAGATATGGTGAAAAATATGTGACATGTGGACATGTTGGCGAATTGCCAACTACACTGAGAAAATTATCCATCAGTTTGTAAAAGCCGATTTCGATGATATTTTGTGAACGCCTGCTCCGATTCTCACCATTCTTGCTGCATTCGAATTGGGATGCGAGTCCCTATCGATTTAGCGGGGTCACGTGACCGCCAATTTCATCCCAACCTCGCCAACTTAGCACAACTTTCAAAATCTATATTTTACCCCACCCCACTCTTCACAATTCAAAATAAATTACTCATTCATCGAATATAAGAAGACGTGCACTACTTAACGAAACAAAACTTATCAAAATCAGATTATCCGTTGCTGAGATATGGTGAAAAATATGTGACATGTGGACATGTTGGCGAATTGCCAACTACACTGAGAAAATTATCCATCAGTTTGTAAAAGCCGATTTCGATGATATTTTGTGAACGCCTGCTCCGATTCTCACCATTCTTGCTGCATTCGAATTGGGATGCGAGTCCCTATCGATTTAGCGGGGTCACGTGACCGCCAATTTCATCCCAACCTCGCCAACTTAGCACAACTTTCAAAATCTATATTTTACCCCACCCCACTCTTCACAATTCAAAATAAATTACTCATTCATCGAATATAAGAAGACGTGCACTACTTAACGAAACAAAACTTATCAAAATCAGATTATCCGTTGCTGAGATATGGTGAAAAATATGTGACATGTGGACATGTTGGCGAATTGCCAACTACACTGAGAAAATTATCCATCAGTTTGTAAAAGCCGATTTCGATGATATTTTGTGAACGCCTGCTCCGATTCTCACCATTCTTGCTGCATTCGAATTGGGATGCGAGTCCCTATCGATTTAGCGGGGTCACGTGACCGCCAATTTCATCCCAACCTCGCCAACTTAGCACAACTTTCAAAATCTATATTTTACCCCACCCCACTCTTCACAATTCAAAATAAATTACTCATTCATCGAATATAAGAAGACGTGCACTACTTAACGAAACAAAACTTATCAAAATCAGATTATCCGTTGCTGAGATATGGTGAAAAATATGTGACATGTGGACATGTTGGCGAATTGCCAACTACACTGAGAAAATTATCCATCAGTTTGTAAAAGCCGATTTCGATGATATTTTGTGAACGCCTGCTCCGATTCTCACCATTCTTGCTGCATTCGAATTGGGATGCGAGTCCCTATCGATTTAGCGGGGTCACGTGACCGCCAATTTCATCCCAACCTCGCCAACTTAGCACAACTTTCAAAATCTATATTTTACCCCACCCCACTCTTCACAATTCAAAATAAATTACTCATTCATCGAATATAAGAAGACGTGCACTACTTAACGAAACAAAACTTATCAAAATCAGATTATCCGTTGCTGAGATATGGTGAAAAATATGTGACATGTGGACATGTTGGCGAATTGCCAACTACACTGAGAAAATTATCCATCAGTTTGTAAAAGCCGATTTCGATGATATTTTGTGAACGCCTGCTCCGATTCTCACCATTCTTGCTGCATTCGAATTGGGATGCGAGTCCCTATCGATTTAGCGGGGTCACGTGACCGCCAATTTCATCCCAACCTCGCCAACTTAGCACAACTTTCAAAATCTATATTTTACCCCACCCCACTCTTCACAATTCAAAATAAATTACTCATTCATCGAATATAAGAAGACGTGCACTACTTAACGAAACAAAACTTATCAAAATCAGATTATCCGTTGCTGAGATATGGTGAAAAATATGTGACATGTGGACATGTTGGCGAATTGCCAACTACACTGAGAAAATTATCCATCAGTTTGTAAAAGCCGATTTCGATGATATTTTGTGAACGCCTGCTCCGATTCTCACCATTCTTGCTGCATTCGAATTGGGATGCGAGTCCCTATCGATTTAGCGGGGTCACGTGACCGCCAATTTCATCCCAACCTCGCCAACTTAGCACAACTTTCAAAATCTATATTTTACCCCACCCCACTCTTCACAATTCAAAATAAATTACTCATTCATCGAATATAAGAAGACGTGCACTACTTAACGAAACAAAACTTATCAAAATCAGATTATCCGTTGCTGAGATATGGTGAAAAATATGTGACATGTGGACATGTTGGCGAATTGCCAACTACACTGAGAAAATTATCCATCAGTTTGTAAAAGCCGATTTCGATGATATTTTGTGAACGCCTGCTCCGATTCTCACCATTCTTGCTGCATTCGAATTGGGATGCGAGTCCCTATCGATTTAGCGGGGTCACGTGACCGCCAATTTCATCCCAACCTCGCCAACTTAGCACAACTTTCAAAATCTATATTTTACCCCACCCCACTCTTCACAATTCAAAATAAATTACTCATTCATCGAATATAAGAAGACGTGCACTACTTAACGAAACAAAACTTATCAAAATCAGATTATCCGTTGCTGAGATATGGTGAAAAATATGTGACATGTGGACATGTTGGCGAATTGCCAACTACACTGAGAAAATTATCCATCAGTTTGTAAAAGCCGATTTCGATGATATTTTGTGAACGCCTGCTCCGATTCTCACCATTCTTGCTGCATTCGAATTGGGATGCGAGTCCCTATCGATTTAGCGGGGTCACGTGACCGCCAATTTCATCCCAACCTCGCCAACTTAGCACAACTTTCAAAATCTATATTTTACCCCACCCCACTCTTCACAATTCAAAATAAATTACTCATTCATCGAATATAAGAAGACGTGCACTACTTAACGAAACAAAACTTATCAAAATCAGATTATCCGTTGCTGAGATATGGTGAAAAATATGTGACATGTGGACATGTTGGCGAATTGCCAACTACACTGAGAAAATTATCCATCAGTTTGTAAAAGCCGATTTCGATGATATTTTGTGAACGCCTGCTCCGATTCTCACCATTCTTGCTGCATTCGAATTGGGATGCGAGTCCCTATCGATTTAGCGGGGTCACGTGACCGCCAATTTCATCCCAACCTCGCCAACTTAGCACAACTTTCAAAATCTATATTTTACCCCACCCCACTCTTCACAATTCAAAATAAATTACTCATTCATCGAATATAAGAAGACGTGCACTACTTAACGAAACAAAACTTATCAAAATCAGATTATCCGTTGCTGAGATATGGTGAAAAATATGTGACATGTGGACATGTTGGCGAATTGCCAACTACACTGAGAAAATTATCCATCAGTTTGTAAAAGCCGATTTCGATGATATTTTGTGAACGCCTGCTCCGATTCTCACCATTCTTGCTGCATTCGAATTGGGATGCGAGTCCCTATCGATTTAGCGGGGTCACGTGACCGCCAATTTCATCCCAACCTCGCCAACTTAGCACAACTTTCAAAATCTATATTTTACCCCACCCCACTCTTCACAATTCAAAATAAATTACTCATTCATCGAATATAAGAAGACGTGCACTACTTAACGAAACAAAACTTATCAAAATCAGATTATCCGTTGCTGAGATATGGTGAAAAATATGTGACATGTGGACATGTTGGCGAATTGCCAACTACACTGAGAAAATTATCCATCAGTTTGTAAAAGCCGATTTCGATGATATTTTGTGAACGCCTGCTCCGATTCTCACCATTCTTGCTGCATTCGAATTGGGATGCGAGTCCCTATCGATTTAGCGGGGTCACGTGACCGCCAATTTCATCCCAACCTCGCCAACTTAGCACAACTTTCAAAATCTATATTTTACCCCACCCCACTCTTCACAATTCAAAATAAATTACTCATTCATCGAATATAAGAAGACGTGCACTACTTAACGAAACAAAACTTATCAAAATCAGATTATCCGTTGCTGAGATATGGTGAAAAATATGTGACATGTGGACATGTTGGCGAATTGCCAACTACACTGAGAAAATTATCCATCAGTTTGTAAAAGCCGATTTCGATGATATTTTGTGAACGCCTGCTCCGATTCTCACCATTCTTGCTGCATTCGAATTGGGATGCGAGTCCCTATCGATTTAGCGGGGTCACGTGACCGCCAATTTCATCCCAACCTCGCCAACTTAGCACAACTTTCAAAATCTATATTTTACCCCACCCCACTCTTCACAATTCAAAATAAATTACTCATTCATCGAATATAAGAAGACGTGCACTACTTAACGAAACAAAACTTATCAAAATCAGATTATCCGTTGCTGAGATATGGTGAAAAATATGTGACATGTGGACATGTTGGCGAATTGCCAACTACACTGAGAAAATTATCCATCAGTTTGTAAAAGCCGATTTCGATGATATTTTGTGAACGCCTGCTCCGATTCTCACCATTCTTGCTGCATTCGAATTGGGATGCGAGTCCCTATCGATTTAGCGGGGTCACGTGACCGCCAATTTCATCCCAACCTCGCCAACTTAGCACAACTTTCAAAATCTATATTTTACCCCACCCCACTCTTCACAATTCAAAATAAATTACTCATTCATCGAATATAAGAAGACGTGCACTACTTAACGAAACAAAACTTATCAAAATCAGATTATCCGTTGCTGAGATATGGTGAAAAATATGTGACATGTGGACATGTTGGCGAATTGCCAACTACACTGAGAAAATTATCCATCAGTTTGTAAAAGCCGATTTCGATGATATTTTGTGAACGCCTGCTCCGATTCTCACCATTCTTGCTGCATTCGAATTGGGATGCGAGTCCCTATCGATTTAGCGGGGTCACGTGACCGCCAATTTCATCCCAACCTCGCCAACTTAGCACAACTTTCAAAATCTATATTTTACCCCACCCCACTCTTCACAATTCAAAATAAATTACTCATTCATCGAATATAAGAAGACGTGCACTACTTAACGAAACAAAACTTATCAAAATCAGATTATCCGTTGCTGAGATATGGTGAAAAATATGTGACATGTGGACATGTTGGCGAATTGCCAACTACACTGAGAAAATTATCCATCAGTTTGTAAAAGCCGATTTCGATGATATTTTGTGAACGCCTGCTCCGATTCTCACCATTCTTGCTGCATTCGAATTGGGATGCGAGTCCCTATCGATTTAGCGGGGTCACGTGACCGCCAATTTCATCCCAACCTCGCCAACTTAGCACAACTTTCAAAATCTATATTTTACCCCACCCCACTCTTCACAATTCAAAATAAATTACTCATTCATCGAATATAAGAAGACGTGCACTACTTAACGAAACAAAACTTATCAAAATCAGATTATCCGTTGCTGAGATATGGTGAAAAATATGTGACATGTGGACATGTTGGCGAATTGCCAACTACACTGAGAAAATTATCCATCAGTTTGTAAAAGCCGATTTCGATGATATTTTGTGAACGCCTGCTCCGATTCTCACCATTCTTGCTGCATTCGAATTGGGATGCGAGTCCCTATCGGATTTAGCGGGGTCACGTGACCGCCAATTTCATCCCAACCTCGCCAACTTAGCACAACTTTCAAAATCTATATTTTACCCCACCCCACTCTTCACAATTCAAAATAAATTACTCATTCATCGAATATAAGAAGACGTGCACTACTTAACGAAACAAAACTTATCAAAATCAGATTATCCGTTGCTGAGATATGGTGAAAAATATGTGACATGTGGACATGTTGGCGAATTGCCAACTACACTGAGAAAATTATCCATCAGTTTGTAAAAGCCGATTTCGATGATATTTTGTGAACGCCTGCTCCGATTCTCACCATTCTTGCTGCATTCGAATTGGGATGCGAGTCCCTATCGATTTAGCGGGGTCACGTGACCGCCAATTTCATCCCAACCTCGCCAACTTAGCACAACTTTCAAAATCTATATTTTACCCCACCCCACTCTTCACAATTCAAAATAAATTACTCATTCATCGAATATAAGAAGACGTGCACTACTTAACGAAACAAAACTTATCAAAATCAGATTATCCGTTGCTGAGATATGGTGAAAAATATGTGACATGTGGACATGTTGGCGAATTGCCAACTACACTGAGAAAATTATCCATCAGTTTGTAAAAGCCGATTTCGATGATATTTTGTGAACGCCTGCTCCGATTCTCACCATTCTTGCTGCATTCGAATTGGGATGCGAGTCCCTATCGATTTAGCGGGGTCACGTGACCGCCAATTTCATCCCAACCTCGCCAACTTAGCACAACTTTCAAAATCTATATTTTACCCCACCCCACTCTTCACAATTCAAAATAAATTACTCATTCATCGAATATAAGAAGACGTGCACTACTTAACGAAACAAAACTTATCAAAATCAGATTATCCGTTGCTGAGATATGGTGAAAAATATGTGACATGTGGACATGTTGGCGAATTGCCAACTACACTGAGAAAATTATCCATCAGTTTGTAAAAGCCGATTTCGATGATATTTTGTGAACGCCTGCTCCGATTCTCACCATTCTTGCTGCATTCGAATTGGGATGCGAGTCCCTATCGATTTAGCGGGGTCACGTGACCGCCAATTTCATCCCAACCTCGCCAACTTAGCACAACTTTCAAAATCTATATTTTACCCCACCCCACTCTTCACAATTCAAAATAAATTACTCATTCATCGAATATAAGAAGACGTGCACTACTTAACGAAACAAAACTTATCAAAATCAGATTATCCGTTGCTGAGATATGGTGAAAAATATGTGACATGTGGACATGTTGGCGAATTGCCAACTACACTGAGAAAATTATCCATCAGTTTGTAAAAGCCGATTTCGATGATATTTTGTGAACGCCTGCTCCGATTCTCACCATTCTTGCTGCATTCGAATTGGGATGCGAGTCCCTATGGATTTAGCGGGGTCACGTGACCGCCAATTTCATCCCAACCTCGCCAACTTAGCACAACTTTCAAAATCTATATTTTACCCCACCCCACTCTTCACAATTCAAAATAAATTACTCATTCATCGAATATAAGAAGACGTGCACTACTTAACGAAACAAAACTTATCAAAATCAGATTATCCGTTGCTGAGATATGGTGAAAAATATGTGACATGTGGACATGTTGGCGAATTGCCAACTACACTGAGAAAATTATCCATCAGTTTGTAAAAGCCGATTTCGATGATATTTTGTGAACGCCTGCTCCGATTCTCACCATTCTTGCTGCATTCGAATTGGGATGCGAGTCCCTATGGATTTAGCGGGGTCACGTGACCGCCAATTTCATCCCAACCTCGCCAACTTAGCACAACTTTCAAAATCTATATTTTACCCCACCCCACTCTTCACAATTCAAAATAAATTACTCATTCATCGAATATAAGAAGACGTGCACTACTTAACGAAACAAAACTTATCAAAATCAGATTATCCGTTGCTGAGATATGGTGAAAAATATGTGACATGTGGACATGTTGGCGAATTGCCAACTACACTGAGAAAATTATCCATCAGTTTGTAAAAGCCGATTTCGATGATATTTTGTGAACGCCTGCTCCGATTCTCACCATTCTTGCTGCATTCGAATTGGGATGCGAGTCCCTATGGATTTAGCGGGGTCACGTGACCGCCAATTTCATCCCAACCTCGCCAACTTAGCACAACTTTCAAAATCTATATTTTACCCCACCCCACTCTTCACAATTCAAAATAAATTACTCATTCATCGAATATAAGAAGACGTGCACTACTTAACGAAACAAAACTTATCAAAATCAGATTATCCGTTGCTGAGATATGGTGAAAAATATGTGACATGTGGACATGTTGGCGAATTGCCAACTACACTGAGAAAATTATCCATCAGTTTGTAAAAGCCGATTTCGATGATATTTTGTGAACGCCTGCTCCGATTCTCACCATTCTTGCTGCATTCGAATTGGGATGCGAGTCCCTATGGATTTAGCGGGGTCACGTGACCGCCAATTTCATCCCAACCTCGCCAACTTAGCACAACTTTCAAAATCTATATTTTACCCCACCCCACTCTTCACAATTCAAAATAAATTACTCATTCATCGAATATAAGAAGACGTGCACTACTTAACGAAACAAAACTTATCAAAATCAGATTATCCGTTGCTGAGATATGGTGAAAAATATGTGACATGTGGACATGTTGGCGAATTGCCAACTACACTGAGAAAATTATCCATCAGTTTGTAAAAGCCGATTTCGATGATATTTTGTGAACGCCTGCTCCGATTCTCACCATTCTTGCTGCATTCGAATTGGGATGCGAGTCCCTATGGATTTAGCGGGGTCACGTGACCGCCAATTTCATCCCAACCTCGCCAACTTAGCACAACTTTCAAAATCTATATTTTACCCCACCCCACTCTTCACAATTCAAAATAAATTACTCATTCATCGAATATAAGAAGACGTGCACTACTTAACGAAACAAAACTTATCAAAATCAGATTATCCGTTGCTGAGATATGGTGAAAAATATGTGACATGTGGACATGTTGGCGAATTGCCAACTACACTGAGAAAATTATCCATCAGTTTGTAAAAGCCGATTTCGATGATATTTTGTGAACGCCTGCTCCGATTCTCACCATTCTTGCTGCATTCGAATTGGGATGCGAGTCCCTATGGATTTAGCGGGGTCACGTGACCGCCAATTTCATCCCAACCTCGCCAACTTAGCACAACTTTCAAAATCTATATTTTACCCCACCCCACTCTTCACAATTCAAAATAAATTACTCATTCATCGAATATAAGAAGACGTGCACTACTTAACGAAACAAAACTTATCAAAATCAGATTATCCGTTGCTGAGATATGGTGAAAAATATGTGACATGTGGACATGTTGGCGAATTGCCAACTACACTGAGAAAATTATCCATCAGTTTGTAAAAGCCGATTTCGATGATATTTTGTGAACGCCTGCTCCGATTCTCACCATTCTTGCTGCATTCGAATTGGGATGCGAGTCCCTATGGATTTAGCGGGGTCACGTGACCGCCAATTTCATCCCAACCTCGCCAACTTAGCACAACTTTCAAAATCTATATTTTACCCCACCCCACTCTTCACAATTCAAAATAAATTACTCATTCATCGAATATAAGAAGACGTGCACTACTTAACGAAACAAAACTTATCAAAATCAGATTATCCGTTGCTGAGATATGGTGAAAAATATGTGACATGTGGACATGTTGGCGAATTGCCAACTACACTGAGAAAATTATCCATCAGTTTGTAAAAGCCGATTTCGATGATATTTTGTGAACGCCTGCTCCGATTCTCACCATTCTTGCTGCATTCGAATTGGGATGCGAGTCCCTATGGATTTAGCGGGGTCACGTGACCGCCAATTTCATCCCAACCTCGCCAACTTAGCACAACTTTCAAAATCTATATTTTACCCCACCCCACTCTTCACAATTCAAAATAAATTACTCATTCATCGAATATAAGAAGACGTGCACTACTTAACGAAACAAAACTTATCAAAATCAGATTATCCGTTGCTGAGATATGGTGAAAAATATGTGACATGTGGACATGTTGGCGAATTGCCAACTACACTGAGAAAATTATCCATCAGTTTGTAAAAGCCGATTTCGATGATATTTTGTGAACGCCTGCTCCGATTCTCACCATTCTTGCTGCATTCGAATTGGGATGCGAGTCCCTATGGATTTAGCGGGGTCACGTGACCGCCAATTTCATCCCAACCTCGCCAACTTAGCACAACTTTCAAAATCTATATTTTACCCCACCCCACTCTTCACAATTCAAAATAAATTACTCATTCATCGAATATAAGAAGACGTGCACTACTTAACGAAACAAAACTTATCAAAATCAGATTATCCGTTGCTGAGATATGGTGAAAAATATGTGACATGTGGACATGTTGGCGAATTGCCAACTACACTGAGAAAATTATCCATCAGTTTGTAAAAGCCGATTTCGATGATATTTTGTGAACGCCTGCTCCGATTCTCACCATTCTTGCTGCATTCGAATTGGGATGCGAGTCCCTATGGATTTAGCGGGGTCACGTGACCGCCAATTTCATCCCAACCTCGCCAACTTAGCACAACTTTCAAAATCTATATTTTACCCCACCCCACTCTTCACAATTCAAAATAAATTACTCATTCATCGAATATAAGAAGACGTGCACTACTTAACGAAACAAAACTTATCAAAATCAGATTATCCGTTGCTGAGATATGGTGAAAAATATGTGACATGTGGACATGTTGGCGAATTGCCAACTACACTGAGAAAATTATCCATCAGTTTGTAAAAGCCGATTTCGATGATATTTTGTGAACGCCTGCTCCGATTCTCACCATTCTTGCTGCATTCGAATTGGGATGCGAGTCCCTATGGATTTAGCGGGGTCACGTGACCGCCAATTTCATCCCAACCTCGCCAACTTAGCACAACTTTCAAAATCTATATTTTACCCCACCCCACTCTTCACAATTCAAAATAAATTACTCATTCATCGAATATAAGAAGACGTGCACTACTTAACGAAACAAAACTTATCAAAATCAGATTATCCGTTGCTGAGATATGGTGAAAAATATGTGACATGTGGACATGTTGGCGAATTGCCAACTACACTGAGAAAATTATCCATCAGTTTGTAAAAGCCGATTTCGATGATATTTTGTGAACGCCTGCTCCGATTCTCACCATTCTTGCTGCATTCGAATTGGGATGCGAGTCCCTATGGATTTAGCGGGGTCACGTGACCGCCAATTTCATCCCAACCTCGCCAACTTAGCACAACTTTCAAAATCTATATTTTACCCCACCCCACTCTTCACAATTCAAAATAAATTACTCATTCATCGAATATAAGAAGACGTGCACTACTTAACGAAACAAAACTTATCAAAATCAGATTATCCGTTGCTGAGATATGGTGAAAAATATGTGACATGTGGACATGTTGGCGAATTGCCAACTACACTGAGAAAATTATCCATCAGTTTGTAAAAGCCGATTTCGATGATATTTTGTGAACGCCTGCTCCGATTCTCACCATTCTTGCTGCATTCGAATTGGGATGCGAGTCCCTATCGATTTAGCGGGGTCACGTGACCGCCAATTTCATCCCAACCTCGCCAACTTAGCACAACTTTCAAAATCTATATTTTACCCCACCCCACTCTTCACAATTCAAAATAAATTACTCATTCATCGAATATAAGAAGACGTGCACTACTTAACGAAACAAAACTTATCAAAATCAGATTATCCGTTGCTGAGATATGGTGAAAAATATGTGACATGTGGACATGTTGGCGAATTGCCAACTACACTGAGAAAATTATCCATCAGTTTGTAAAAGCCGATTTCGATGATATTTTGTGAACGCCTGCTCCGATTCTCACCATTCTTGCTGCATTCGAATTGGGATGCGAGTCCCTATGGATTTAGCGGGGTCACGTGACCGCCAATTTCATCCCAACCTCGCCAACTTAGCACAACTTTCAAAATCTATATTTTACCCCACCCCACTCTTCACAATTCAAAATAAATTACTCATTCATCGAATATAAGAAGACGTGCACTACTTAACGAAACAAAACTTATCAAAATCAGATTATCCGTTGCTGAGATATGGTGAAAAATATGTGACATGTGGACATGTTGGCGAATTGCCAACTACACTGAGAAAATTATCCATCAGTTTGTAAAAGCCGATTTCGATGATATTTTGTGAACGCCTGCTCCGATTCTCACCATTCTTGCTGCATTCGAATTGGGATGCGAGTCCCTATGGATTTAGCGGGGTCACGTGACCGCCAATTTCATCCCAACCTCGCCAACTTAGCACAACTTTCAAAATCTATATTTTACCCCACCCCACTCTTCACAATTCAAAATAAATTACTCATTCATCGAATATAAGAAGACGTGCACTACTTAACGAAACAAAACTTATCAAAATCAGATTATCCGTTGCTGAGATATGGTGAAAAATATGTGACATGTGGACATGTTGGCGAATTGCCAACTACACTGAGAAAATTATCCATCAGTTTGTAAAAGCCGATTTCGATGATATTTTGTGAACGCCTGCTCCGATTCTCACCATTCTTGCTGCATTCGAATTGGGATGCGAGTCCCTATGGATTTAGCGGGGTCACGTGACCGCCAATTTCATCCCAACCTCGCCAACTTAGCACAACTTTCAAAATCTATATTTTACCCCACCCCACTCTTCACAATTCAAAATAAATTACTCATTCATCGAATATAAGAAGACGTGCACTACTTAACGAAACAAAACTTATCAAAATCAGATTATCCGTTGCTGAGATATGGTGAAAAATATGTGACATGTGGACATGTTGGCGAATTGCCAACTACACTGAGAAAATTATCCATCAGTTTGTAAAAGCCGATTTCGATGATATTTTGTGAACGCCTGCTCCGATTCTCACCATTCTTGCTGCATTCGAATTGGGATGCGAGTCCCTATGGATTTAGCGGGGTCACGTGACCGCCAATTTCATCCCAACCTCGCCAACTTAGCACAACTTTCAAAATCTATATTTTACCCCACCCCACTCTTCACAATTCAAAATAAATTACTCATTCATCGAATATAAGAAGACGTGCACTACTTAACGAAACAAAACTTATCAAAATCAGATTATCCGTTGCTGAGATATGGTGAAAAATATGTGACATGTGGACATGTTGGCGAATTGCCAACTACACTGAGAAAATTATCCATCAGTTTGTAAAAGCCGATTTCGATGATATTTTGTGAACGCCTGCTCCGATTCTCACCATTCTTGCTGCATTCGAATTGGGATGCGAGTCCCTATGGATTTAGCGGGGTCACGTGACCGCCAATTTCATCCCAACCTCGCCAACTTAGCACAACTTTCAAAATCTATATTTTACCCCACCCCACTCTTCACAATTCAAAATAAATTACTCATTCATCGAATATAAGAAGACGTGCACTACTTAACGAAACAAAACTTATCAAAATCAGATTATCCGTTGCTGAGATATGGTGAAAAATATGTGACATGTGGACATGTTGGCGAATTGCCAACTACACTGAGAAAATTATCCATCAGTTTGTAAAAGCCGATTTCGATGATATTTTGTGAACGCCTGCTCCGATTCTCACCATTCTTGCTGCATTCGAATTGGGATGCGAGTCCCTATGGATTTAGCGGGGTCACGTGACCGCCAATTTCATCCCAACCTCGCCAACTTAGCACAACTTTCAAAATCTATATTTTACCCCACCCCACTCTTCACAATTCAAAATAAATTACTCATTCATCGAATATAAGAAGACGTGCACTACTTAACGAAACAAAACTTATCAAAATCAGATTATCCGTTGCTGAGATATGGTGAAAAATATGTGACATGTGGACATGTTGGCGAATTGCCAACTACACTGAGAAAATTATCCATCAGTTTGTAAAAGCCGATTTCGATGATATTTTGTGAACGCCTGCTCCGATTCTCACCATTCTTGCTGCATTCGAATTGGGATGCGAGTCCCTATGGATTTAGCGGGGTCACGTGACCGCCAATTTCATCCCAACCTCGCCAACTTAGCACAACTTTCAAAATCTATATTTTACCCCACCCCACTCTTCACAATTCAAAATAAATTACTCATTCATCGAATATAAGAAGACGTGCACTACTTAACGAAACAAAACTTATCAAAATCAGATTATCCGTTGCTGAGATATGGTGAAAAATATGTGACATGTGGACATGTTGGCGAATTGCCAACTACACTGAGAAAATTATCCATCAGTTTGTAAAAGCCGATTTCGATGATATTTTGTGAACGCCTGCTCCGATTCTCACCATTCTTGCTGCATTCGAATTGGGATGCGAGTCCCTATGGATTTAGCGGGGTCACGTGACCGCCAATTTCATCCCAACCTCGCCAACTTAGCACAACTTTCAAAATCTATATTTTACCCCACCCCACTCTTCACAATTCAAAATAAATTACTCATTCATCGAATATAAGAAGACGTGCACTACTTAACGAAACAAAACTTATCAAAATCAGATTATCCGTTGCTGAGATATGGTGAAAAATATGTGACATGTGGACATGTTGGCGAATTGCCAACTACACTGAGAAAATTATCCATCAGTTTGTAAAAGCCGATTTCGATGATATTTTGTGAACGCCTGCTCCGATTCTCACCATTCTTGCTGCATTCGAATTGGGATGCGAGTCCCTATGGATTTAGCGGGGTCACGTGACCGCCAATTTCATCCCAACCTCGCCAACTTAGCACAACTTTCAAAATCTATATTTTACCCCACCCCACTCTTCACAATTCAAAATAAATTACTCATTCATCGAATATAAGAAGACGTGCACTACTTAACGAAACAAAACTTATCAAAATCAGATTATCCGTTGCTGAGATATGGTGAAAAATATGTGACATGTGGACATGTTGGCGAATTGCCAACTACACTGAGAAAATTATCCATCAGTTTGTAAAAGCCGATTTCGATGATATTTTGTGAACGCCTGCTCCGATTCTCACCATTCTTGCTGCATTCGAATTGGGATGCGAGTCCCTATGGATTTAGCGGGGTCACGTGACCGCCAATTTCATCCCAACCTCGCCAACTTAGCACAACTTTCAAAATCTATATTTTACCCCACCCCACTCTTCACAATTCAAAATAAATTACTCATTCATCGAATATAAGAAGACGTGCACTACTTAACGAAACAAAACTTATCAAAATCAGATTATCCGTTGCTGAGATATGGTGAAAAATATGTGACATGTGGACATGTTGGCGAATTGCCAACTACACTGAGAAAATTATCCATCAGTTTGTAAAAGCCGATTTCGATGATATTTTGTGAACGCCTGCTCCGATTCTCACCATTCTTGCTGCATTCGAATTGGGATGCGAGTCCCTATGGATTTAGCGGGGTCACGTGACCGCCAATTTCATCCCAACCTCGCCAACTTAGCACAACTTTCAAAATCTATATTTTACCCCACCCCACTCTTCACAATTCAAAATAAATTACTCATTCATCGAATATAAGAAGACGTGCACTACTTAACGAAACAAAACTTATCAAAATCAGATTATCCGTTGCTGAGATATGGTGAAAAATATGTGACATGTGGACATGTTGGCGAATTGCCAACTACACTGAGAAAATTATCCATCAGTTTGTAAAAGCCGATTTCGATGATATTTTGTGAACGCCTGCTCCGATTCTCACCATTCTTGCTGCATTCGAATTGGGATGCGAGTCCCTATGGATTTAGCGGGGTCACGTGACCGCCAATTTCATCCCAACCTCGCCAACTTAGCACAACTTTCAAAATCTATATTTTACCCCACCCCACTCTTCACAATTCAAAATAAATTACTCATTCATCGAATATAAGAAGACGTGCACTACTTAACGAAACAAAACTTATCAAAATCAGATTATCCGTTGCTGAGATATGGTGAAAAATATGTGACATGTGGACATGTTGGCGAATTGCCAACTACACTGAGAAAATTATCCATCAGTTTGTAAAAGCCGATTTCGATGATATTTTGTGAACGCCTGCTCCGATTCTCACCATTCTTGCTGCATTCGAATTGGGATGCGAGTCCCTATGGATTTAGCGGGGTCACGTGACCGCCAATTTCATCCCAACCTCGCCAACTTAGCACAACTTTCAAAATCTATATTTTACCCCACCCCACTCTTCACAATTCAAAATAAATTACTCATTCATCGAATATAAGAAGACGTGCACTACTTAACGAAACAAAACTTATCAAAATCAGATTATCCGTTGCTGAGATATGGTGAAAAATATGTGACATGTGGACATGTTGGCGAATTGCCAACTACACTGAGAAAATTATCCATCAGTTTGTAAAAGCCGATTTCGATGATATTTTGTGAACGCCTGCTCCGATTCTCACCATTCTTGCTGCATTCGAATTGGGATGCGAGTCCCTATGGATTTAGCGGGGTCACGTGACCGCCAATTTCATCCCAACCTCGCCAACTTAGCACAACTTTCAAAATCTATATTTTACCCCACCCCACTCTTCACAATTCAAAATAAATTACTCATTCATCGAATATAAGAAGACGTGCACTACTTAACGAAACAAAACTTATCAAAATCAGATTATCCGTTGCTGAGATATGGTGAAAAATATGTGACATGTGGACATGTTGGCGAATTGCCAACTACACTGAGAAAATTATCCATCAGTTTGTAAAAGCCGATTTCGATGATATTTTGTGAACGCCTGCTCCGATTCTCACCATTCTTGCTGCATTCGAATTGGGATGCGAGTCCCTATGGATTTAGCGGGGTCACGTGACCGCCAATTTCATCCCAACCTCGCCAACTTAGCACAACTTTCAAAATCTATATTTTACCCCACCCCACTCTTCACAATTCAAAATAAATTACTCATTCATCGAATATAAGAAGACGTGCACTACTTAACGAAACAAAACTTATCAAAATCAGATTATCCGTTGCTGAGATATGGTGAAAAATATGTGACATGTGGACATGTTGGCGAATTGCCAACTACACTGAGAAAATTATCCATCAGTTTGTAAAAGCCGATTTCGATGATATTTTGTGAACGCCTGCTCCGATTCTCACCATTCTTGCTGCATTCGAATTGGGATGCGAGTCCCTATGGATTTAGCGGGGTCACGTGACCGCCAATTTCATCCCAACCTCGCCAACTTAGCACAACTTTCAAAATCTATATTTTACCCCACCCCACTCTTCACAATTCAAAATAAATTACTCATTCATCGAATATAAGAAGACGTGCACTACTTAACGAAACAAAACTTATCAAAATCAGATTATCCGTTGCTGAGATATGGTGAAAATATGTGACATGTGGACATGTTGGCGAATTGCCAACTACACTGAGAAAATTATCCATCAGTTTGTAAAAGCCGATTTCGATGATATTTTGTGAACGCCTGCTCCGATTCTCACCATTCTTGCTGCATTCGAATTGGGATGCGAGTCCCTATGGATTTAGCGGGGTCACGTGACCGCCAATTTCATCCCAACCTCGCCAACTTAGCACAACTTTCAAAATCTATATTTTACCCCACCCCACTCTTCACAATTCAAAATAAATTACTCATTCATCGAATATAAGAAGACGTGCACTACTTAACGAAACAAAACTTATCAAAATCAGATTATCCGTTGCTGAGATATGGTGAAAAATATGTGACATGTGGACATGTTGGCGAATTGCCAACTACACTGAGAAAATTATCCATCAGTTTGTAAAAGCCGATTTCGATGATATTTTGTGAACGCCTGCTCCGATTCTCACCATTCTTGCTGCATTCGAATTGGGATGCGAGTCCCTATGGATTTAGCGGGGTCACGTGACCGCCAATTTCATCCCAACCTCGCCAACTTAGCACAACTTTCAAAATCTATATTTTACCCCACCCCACTCTTCACAATTCAAAATAAATTACTCATTCATCGAATATAAGAAGACGTGCACTACTTAACGAAACAAAACTTATCAAAATCAGATTATCCGTTGCTGAGATATGGTGAAAAATATGTGACATGTGGACATGTTGGCGAATTGCCAACTACACTGAGAAAATTATCCATCAGTTTGTAAAAGCCGATTTCGATGATATTTTGTGAACGCCTGCTCCGATTCTCACCATTCTTGCTGCATTCGAATTGGGATGCGAGTCCCTATGGATTTAGCGGGGTCACGTGACCGCCAATTTCATCCCAACCTCGCCAACTTAGCACAACTTTCAAAATCTATATTTTACCCCACCCCACTCTTCACAATTCAAAATAAATTACTCATTCATCGAATATAAGAAGACGTGCACTACTTAACGAAACAAAACTTATCAAAATCAGATTATCCGTTGCTGAGATATGGTGAAAAATATGTGACATGTGGACATGTTGGCGAATTGCCAACTACACTGAGAAAATTATCCATCAGTTTGTAAAAGCCGATTTCGATGATATTTTGTGAACGCCTGCTCCGATTCTCACCATTCTTGCTGCATTCGAATTGGGATGCGAGTCCCTATGGATTTAGCGGGGTCACGTGACCGCCAATTTCATCCCAACCTCGCCAACTTAGCACAACTTTCAAAATCTATATTTTACCCCACCCCACTCTTCACAATTCAAAATAAATTACTCATTCATCGAATATAAGAAGACGTGCACTACTTAACGAAACAAAACTTATCAAAATCAGATTATCCGTTGCTGAGATATGGTGAAAAATATGTGACATGTGGACATGTTGGCGAATTGCCAACTACACTGAGAAAATTATCCATCAGTTTGTAAAAGCCGATTTCGATGATATTTTGTGAACGCCTGCTCCGATTCTCACCATTCTTGCTGCATTCGAATTGGGATGCGAGTCCCTATGGATTTAGCGGGGTCACGTGACCGCCAATTTCATCCCAACCTCGCCAACTTAGCACAACTTTCAAAATCTATATTTTACCCCACCCCACTCTTCACAATTCAAAATAAATTACTCATTCATCGAATATAAGAAGACGTGCACTACTTAACGAAACAAAACTTATCAAAATCAGATTATCCGTTGCTGAGATATGGTGAAAAATATGTGACATGTGGACATGTTGGCGAATTGCCAACTACACTGAGAAAATTATCCATCAGTTTGTAAAAGCCGATTTCGATGATATTTTGTGAACGCCTGCTCCGATTCTCACCATTCTTGCTGCATTCGAATTGGGATGCGAGTCCCTATGGATTTAGCGGGGTCACGTGACCGCCAATTTCATCCCAACCTCGCCAACTTAGCACAACTTTCAAAATCTATATTTTACCCCACCCCACTCTTCACAATTCAAAATAAATTACTCATTCATCGAATATAAGAAGACGTGCACTACTTAACGAAACAAAACTTATCAAAATCAGATTATCCGTTGCTGAGATATGGTGAAAAATATGTGACATGTGGACATGTTGGCGAATTGCCAACTACACTGAGAAAATTATCCATCAGTTTGTAAAAGCCGATTTCGATGATATTTTGTGAACGCCTGCTCCGATTCTCACCATTCTTGCTGCATTCGAATTGGGATGCGAGTCCCTATGGATTTAGCGGGGTCACGTGACCGCCAATTTCATCCCAACCTCGCCAACTTAGCACAACTTTCAAAATCTATATTTTACCCCACCCCACTCTTCACAATTCAAAATAAATTACTCATTCATCGAATATAAGAAGACGTGCACTACTTAACGAAACAAAACTTATCAAAATCAGATTATCCGTTGCTGAGATATGGTGAAAAATATGTGACATGTGGACATGTTGGCGAATTGCCAACTACACTGAGAAAATTATCCATCAGTTTGTAAAAGCCGATTTCGATGATATTTTGTGAACGCCTGCTCCGATTCTCACCATTCTTGCTGCATTCGAATTGGGATGCGAGTCCCTATGGATTTAGCGGGGTCACGTGACCGCCAATTTCATCCCAACCTCGCCAACTTAGCACAACTTTCAAAATCTATATTTTACCCCACCCCACTCTTCACAATTCAAAATAAATTACTCATTCATCGAATATAAGAAGACGTGCACTACTTAACGAAACAAAACTTATCAAAATCAGATTATCCGTTGCTGAGATATGGTGAAAAATATGTGACATGTGGACATGTTGGCGAATTGCCAACTACACTGAGAAAATTATCCATCAGTTTGTAAAAGCCGATTTCGATGATATTTTGTGAACGCCTGCTCCGATTCTCACCATTCTTGCTGCATTCGAATTGGGATGCGAGTCCCTATGGATTTAGCGGGGTCACGTGACCGCCAATTTCATCCCAACCTCGCCAACTTAGCACAACTTTCAAAATCTATATTTTACCCCACCCCACTCTTCACAATTCAAAATAAATTACTCATTCATCGAATATAAGAAGACGTGCACTACTTAACGAAACAAAACTTATCAAAATCAGATTATCCGTTGCTGAGATATGGTGAAAAATATGTGACATGTGGACATGTTGGCGAATTGCCAACTACACTGAGAAAATTATCCATCAGTTTGTAAAAGCCGATTTCGATGATATTTTGTGAACGCCTGCTCCGATTCTCACCATTCTTGCTGCATTCGAATTGGGATGCGAGTCCCTATGGATTTAGCGGGGTCACGTGACCGCCAATTTCATCCCAACCTCGCCAACTTAGCACAACTTTCAAAATCTATATTTTACCCCACCCCACTCTTCACAATTCAAAATAAATTACTCATTCATCGAATATAAGAAGACGTGCACTACTTAACGAAACAAAACTTATCAAAATCAGATTATCCGTTGCTGAGATATGGTGAAAAATATGTGACATGTGGACATGTTGGCGAATTGCCAACTACACTGAGAAAATTATCCATCAGTTTGTAAAAGCCGATTTCGATGATATTTTGTGAACGCCTGCTCCGATTCTCACCATTCTTGCTGCATTCGAATTGGGATGCGAGTCCCTATGGATTTAGCGGGGTCACGTGACCGCCAATTTCATCCCAACCTCGCCAACTTAGCACAACTTTCAAAATCTATATTTTACCCCACCCCACTCTTCACAATTCAAAATAAATTACTCATTCATCGAATATAAGAAGACGTGCACTACTTAACGAAACAAAACTTATCAAAATCAGATTATCCGTTGCTGAGATATGGTGAAAAATATGTGACATGTGGACATGTTGGCGAATTGCCAACTACACTGAGAAAATTATCCATCAGTTTGTAAAAGCCGATTTCGATGATATTTTGTGAACGCCTGCTCCGATTCTCACCATTCTTGCTGCATTCGAATTGGGATGCGAGTCCCTATGGATTTAGCGGGGTCACGTGACCGCCAATTTCATCCCAACCTCGCCAACTTAGCACAACTTTCAAAATCTATATTTTACCCCACCCCACTCTTCACAATTCAAAATAAATTACTCATTCATCGAATATAAGAAGACGTGCACTACTTAACGAAACAAAACTTATCAAAATCAGATTATCCGTTGCTGAGATATGGTGAAAAATATGTGACATGTGGACATGTTGGCGAATTGCCAACTACACTGAGAAAATTATCCATCAGTTTGTAAAAGCCGATTTCGATGATATTTTGTGAACGCCTGCTCCGATTCTCACCATTCTTGCTGCATTCGAATTGGGATGCGAGTCCCTATGGATTTAGCGGGGTCACGTGACCGCCAATTTCATCCCAACCTCGCCAACTTAGCACAACTTTCAAAATCTATATTTTACCCCACCCCACTCTTCACAATTCAAAATAAATTACTCATTCATCGAATATAAGAAGACGTGCACTACTTAACGAAACAAAACTTATCAAAATCAGATTATCCGTTGCTGAGATATGGTGAAAAATATGTGACATGTGGACATGTTGGCGAATTGCCAACTACACTGAGAAAATTATCCATCAGTTTGTAAAAGCCGATTTCGATGATATTTTGTGAACGCCTGCTCCGATTCTCACCATTCTTGCTGCATTCGAATTGGGATGCGAGTCCCTATGGATTTAGCGGGGTCACGTGACCGCCAATTTCATCCCAACCTCGCCAACTTAGCACAACTTTCAAAATCTATATTTTACCCCACCCCACTCTTCACAATTCAAAATAAATTACTCATTCATCGAATATAAGAAGACGTGCACTACTTAACGAAACAAAACTTATCAAAATCAGATTATCCGTTGCTGAGATATGGTGAAAAATATGTGACATGTGGACATGTTGGCGAATTGCCAACTACACTGAGAAAATTATCCATCAGTTTGTAAAAGCCGATTTCGATGATATTTTGTGAACGCCTGCTCCGATTCTCACCATTCTTGCTGCATTCGAATTGGGATGCGAGTCCCTATGGATTTAGCGGGGTCACGTGACCGCCAATTTCATCCCAACCTCGCCAACTTAGCACAACTTTCAAAATCTATATTTTACCCCACCCCACTCTTCACAATTCAAAATAAATTACTCATTCATCGAATATAAGAAGACGTGCACTACTTAACGAAACAAAACTTATCAAAATCAGATTATCCGTTGCTGAGATATGGTGAAAAATATGTGACATGTGGACATGTTGGCGAATTGCCAACTACACTGAGAAAATTATCCATCAGTTTGTAAAAGCCGATTTCGATGATATTTTGTGAACGCCTGCTCCGATTCTCACCATTCTTGCTGCATTCGAATTGGGATGCGAGTCCCTATGGATTTAGCGGGGTCACGTGACCGCCAATTTCATCCCAACCTCGCCAACTTAGCACAACTTTCAAAATCTATATTTTACCCCACCCCACTCTTCACAATTCAAAATAAATTACTCATTCATCGAATATAAGAAGACGTGCACTACTTAACGAAACAAAACTTATCAAAATCAGATTATCCGTTGCTGAGATATGGTGAAAAATATGTGACATGTGGACATGTTGGCGAATTGCCAACTACACTGAGAAAATTATCCATCAGTTTGTAAAAGCCGATTTCGATGATATTTTGTGAACGCCTGCTCCGATTCTCACCATTCTTGCTGCATTCGAATTGGGATGCGAGTCCCTATGGATTTAGCGGGGTCACGTGACCGCCAATTTCATCCCAACCTCGCCAACTTAGCACAACTTTCAAAATCTATATTTTACCCCACCCCACTCTTCACAATTCAAAATAAATTACTCATTCATCGAATATAGAAGACGTGCACTACTTAACGAAACAAAACTTATCAAAATCAGATTATCCGTTGCTGAGATATGGTGAAAAATATGTGACATGTGGACATGTTGGCGAATTGCCAACTACACTGAGAAAATTATCCATCAGTTTGTAAAAGCCGATTTCGATGATATTTTGTGAACGCCTGCTCCGATTCTCACCATTCTTGCTGCATTCGAATTGGGATGCGAGTCCCTATGGATTTAGCGGGGTCACGTGACCGCCAATTTCATCCCAACCTCGCCAACTTAGCACAACTTTCAAAATCTATATTTTACCCCACCCCACTCTTCACAATTCAAAATAAATTACTCATTCATCGAATATAAGAAGACGTGCACTACTTAACGAAACAAAACTTATCAAAATCAGATTATCCGTTGCTGAGATATGGTGAAAAATATGTGACATGTGGACATGTTGGCGAATTGCCAACTACACTGAGAAAATTATCCATCAGTTTGTAAAAGCCGATTTCGATGATATTTTGTGAACGCCTGCTCCGATTCTCACCATTCTTGCTGCATTCGAATTGGGATGCGAGTCCCTATGGATTTAGCGGGGTCACGTGACCGCCAATTTCATCCCAACCTCGCCAACTTAGCACAACTTTCAAAATCTATATTTTACCCCACCCCACTCTTCACAATTCAAAATAAATTACTCATTCATCGAATATAAGAAGACGTGCACTACTTAACGAAACAAAACTTATCAAAATCAGATTATCCGTTGCTGAGATATGGTGAAAAATATGTGACATGTGGACATGTTGGCGAATTGCCAACTACACTGAGAAAATTATCCATCAGTTTGTAAAAGCCGATTTCGATGATATTTTGTGAACGCCTGCTCCGATTCTCACCATTCTTGCTGCATTCGAATTGGGATGCGAGTCCCTATGGATTTAGCGGGGTCACGTGACCGCCAATTTCATCCCAACCTCGCCAACTTAGCACAACTTTCAAAATCTATATTTTACCCCACCCCACTCTTCACAATTCAAAATAAATTACTCATTCATCGAATATAAGAAGACGTGCACTACTTAACGAAACAAAACTTATCAAAATCAGATTATCCGTTGCTGAGATATGGTGAAAAATATGTGACATGTGGACATGTTGGCGAATTGCCAACTACACTGAGAAAATTATCCATCAGTTTGTAAAAGCCGATTTCGATGATATTTTGTGAACGCCTGCTCCGATTCTCACCATTCTTGCTGCATTCGAATTGGGATGCGAGTCCCTATGGATTTAGCGGGGTCACGTGACCGCCAATTTCATCCCAACCTCGCCAACTTAGCACAACTTTCAAAATCTATATTTTACCCCACCCCACTCTTCACAATTCAAAATAAATTACTCATTCATCGAATATAAGAAGACGTGCACTACTTAACGAAACAAAACTTATCAAAATCAGATTATCCGTTGCTGAGATATGGTGAAAAATATGTGACATGTGGACATGTTGGCGAATTGCCAACTACACTGAGAAAATTATCCATCAGTTTGTAAAAGCCGATTTCGATGATATTTTGTGAACGCCTGCTCCGATTCTCACCATTCTTGCTGCATTCGAATTGGGATGCGAGTCCCTATGGATTTAGCGGGGTCACGTGACCGCCAATTTCATCCCAACCTCGCCAACTTAGCACAACTTTCAAAATCTATATTTTACCCCACCCCACTCTTCACAATTCAAAATAAATTACTCATTCATCGAATATAAGAAGACGTGCACTACTTAACGAAACAAAACTTATCAAAATCAGATTATCCGTTGCTGAGATATGGTGAAAAATATGTGACATGTGGACATGTTGGCGAATTGCCAACTACACTGAGAAAATTATCCATCAGTTTGTAAAAGCCGATTTCGATGATATTTTGTGAACGCCTGCTCCGATTCTCACCATTCTTGCTGCATTCGAATTGGGATGCGAGTCCCTATGGATTTAGCGGGGTCACGTGACCGCCAATTTCATCCCAACCTCGCCAACTTAGCACAACTTTCAAAATCTATATTTTACCCCACCCCACTCTTCACAATTCAAAATAAATTACTCATTCATCGAATATAAGAAGACGTGCACTACTTAACGAAACAAAACTTATCAAAATCAGATTATCCGTTGCTGAGATATGGTGAAAAATATGTGACATGTGGACATGTTGGCGAATTGCCAACTACACTGAGAAAATTATCCATCAGTTTGTAAAAGCCGATTTCGATGATATTTTGTGAACGCCTGCTCCGATTCTCACCATTCTTGCTGCATTCGAATTGGGATGCGAGTCCCTATGGATTTAGCGGGGTCACGTGACCGCCAATTTCATCCCAACCTCGCCAACTTAGCACAACTTTCAAAATCTATATTTTACCCCACCCCACTCTTCACAATTCAAAATAAATTACTCATTCATCGAATATAAGAAGACGTGCACTACTTAACGAAACAAAACTTATCAAAATCAGATTATCCGTTGCTGAGATATGGTGAAAAATATGTGACATGTGGACATGTTGGCGAATTGCCAACTACACTGAGAAAATTATCCATCAGTTTGTAAAAGCCGATTTCGATGATATTTTGTGAACGCCTGCTCCGATTCTCACCATTCTTGCTGCATTCGAATTGGGATGCGAGTCCCTATGGATTTAGCGGGGTCACGTGACCGCCAATTTCATCCCAACCTCGCCAACTTAGCACAACTTTCAAAATCTATATTTTACCCCACCCCACTCTTCACAATTCAAAATAAATTACTCATTCATCGAATATAAGAAGACGTGCACTACTTAACGAAACAAAACTTATCAAAATCAGATTATCCGTTGCTGAGATATGGTGAAAAATATGTGACATGTGGACATGTTGGCGAATTGCCAACTACACTGAGAAAATTATCCATCAGTTTGTAAAAGCCGATTTCGATGATATTTTGTGAACGCCTGCTCCGATTCTCACCATTCTTGCTGCATTCGAATTGGGATGCGAGTCCCTATGGATTTAGCGGGGTCACGTGACCGCCAATTTCATCCCAACCTCGCCAACTTAGCACAACTTTCAAAATCTATATTTTACCCCACCCCACTCTTCACAATTCAAAATAAATTACTCATTCATCGAATATAAGAAGACGTGCACTACTTAACGAAACAAAACTTATCAAAATCAGATTATCCGTTGCTGAGATATGGTGAAAAATATGTGACATGTGGACATGTTGGCGAATTGCCAACTACACTGAGAAAATTATCCATCAGTTTGTAAAAGCCGATTTCGATGATATTTTGTGAACGCCTGCTCCGATTCTCACCATTCTTGCTGCATTCGAATTGGGATGCGAGTCCCTATGGATTTAGCGGGGTCACGTGACCGCCAATTTCATCCCAACCTCGCCAACTTAGCACAACTTTCAAAATCTATATTTTACCCCACCCCACTCTTCACAATTCAAAATAAATTACTCATTCATCGAATATAAGAAGACGTGCACTACTTAACGAAACAAAACTTATCAAAATCAGATTATCCGTTGCTGAGATATGGTGAAAAATATGTGACATGTGGACATGTTGGCGAATTGCCAACTACACTGAGAAAATTATCCATCAGTTTGTAAAAGCCGATTTCGATGATATTTTGTGAACGCCTGCTCCGATTCTCACCATTCTTGCTGCATTCGAATTGGGATGCGAGTCCCTATCGATTTAGCGGGGTCACGTGACCGCCAATTTCATCCCAACCTCGCCAACTTAGCACAACTTTCAAAATCTATATTTTACCCCACCCCACTCTTCACAATTCAAAATAAATTACTCATTCATCGAATATAAGAAGACGTGCACTACTTAACGAAACAAAACTTATCAAAATCAGATTATCCGTTGCTGAGATATGGTGAAAAATATGTGACATGTGGACATGTTGGCGAATTGCCAACTACACTGAGAAAATTATCCATCAGTTTGTAAAAGCCGATTTCGATGATATTTTGTGAACGCCTGCTCCGATTCTCACCATTCTTGCTGCATTCGAATTGGGATGCGAGTCCCTATCGATTTAGCGGGGTCACGTGACCGCCAATTTCATCCCAACCTCGCCAACTTAGCACAACTTTCAAAATCTATATTTTACCCCACCCCACTCTTCACAATTCAAAATAAATTACTCATTCATCGAATATAAGAAGACGTGCACTACTTAACGAAACAAAACTTATCAAAATCAGATTATCCGTTGCTGAGATATGGTGAAAAATATGTGACATGTGGACATGTTGGCGAATTGCCAACTACACTGAGAAAATTATCCATCAGTTTGTAAAAGCCGATTTCGATGATATTTTGTGAACGCCTGCTCCGATTCTCACCATTCTTGCTGCATTCGAATTGGGATGCGAGTCCCTATCGATTTAGCGGGGTCACGTGACCGCCAATTTCATCCCAACCTCGCCAACTTAGCACAACTTTCAAAATCTATATTTTACCCCACCCCACTCTTCACAATTCAAAATAAATTACTCATTCATCGAATATAAGAAGACGTGCACTACTTAACGAAACAAAACTTATCAAAATCAGATTATCCGTTGCTGAGATATGGTGAAAAATATGTGACATGTGGACATGTTGGCGAATTGCCAACTACACTGAGAAAATTATCCATCAGTTTGTAAAAGCCGATTTCGATGATATTTTGTGAACGCCTGCTCCGATTCTCACCATTCTTGCTGCATTCGAATTGGGATGCGAGTCCCTATGGATTTAGCGGGGTCACGTGACCGCCAATTTCATCCCAACCTCGCCAACTTAGCACAACTTTCAAAATCTATATTTTACCCCACCCCACTCTTCACAATTCAAAATAATTACTCATTCATCGAATATAAGAAGACGTGCACTACTTAACGAAACAAAACTTATCAAAATCAGATTATCCGTTGCTGAGATATGGTGAAAAATATGTGACATGTGGACATGTTGGCGAATTGCCAACTACACTGAGAAAATTATCCATCAGTTTGTAAAAGCCGATTTCGATGATATTTGTGAACGCCTGCTCCGATTCTCACCATTCTTGCTGCATTCGAATTGGGATGCGAGTCCCTATGGATTTAGCGGGGTCACGTGACCGCCAATTTCATCCCAACCTCGCCAACTTAGCACAACTTTCAAAATCTATATTTTACCCCACCCCACTCTTCACAATTCAAAATAAATTACTCATTCATCGAATATAAGAAGACGTGCACTACTTAACGAAACAAAACTTATCAAAATCAGATTATCCGTTGCTGAGATATGGTGAAAAATATGTGACATGTGGACATGTTGGCGAATTGCCAACTACACTGAGAAAATTATCCATCAGTTTGTAAAAGCCGATTTCGATGATATTTTGTGAACGCCTGCTCCGATTCTCACCATTCTTGCTGCATTCGAATTGGGATGCGAGTCCCTATCGATTTAGCGGGGTCACGTGACCGCCAATTTCATCCCAACCTCGCCAACTTAGCACAACTTTCAAAATCTATATTTTACCCCACCCCACTCTTCACAATTCAAAATAAATTACTCATTCATCGAATATAAGAAGACGTGCACTACTTAACGAAACAAAACTTATCAAAATCAGATTATCCGTTGCTGAGATATGGTGAAAATATGTGACATGTGGACATGTTGGCGAATTGCCAACTACACTGAGAAAATTATCCATCAGTTTGTAAAAGCCGATTTCGATGATATTTTGTGAACGCCTGCTCCGATTCTCACCATTCTTGCTGCATTCGAATTGGGATGCGAGTCCCTATGGATTTAGCGGGGTCACGTGACCGCCAATTTCATCCCAACCTCGCCAACTTAGCACAACTTTCAAAATCTATATTTTACCCCACCCCACTCTTCACAATTCAAAATAAATTACTCATTCATCGAATATAAGAAGACGTGCACTACTTAACGAAACAAACTTATCAAAATCAGATTATCCGTTGCTGAGATATGGTGAAAAATATGTGACATGTGGACATGTTGGCGAATTGCCAACTACACTGAGAAAATTATCCATCAGTTTGTAAAGCCGATTTCGATGATATTTTGTGAACGCCTGCTCCGATTCTCACCATTCTTGCTGCATTCGAATTGGGATGCGAGTCCCTATGGATTTAGCGGGGTCACGTGACCGCCAATTTCATCCCAACCTCGCCAACTTAGCACAACTTTCAAAATCTATATTTTACCCCACCCCACTCTTCACATTCAAAATAAATTACTCATTCATCGAATATAGGAAGACGT
>JALJAT010000166.1:0-36051 GCA_034768735.1 Schistosoma mekongi | reverse complement strand
GTGCACAGGATCTGTTCAAGAAGATATTTCATAGATCTCCTAATCTTTGGACTATTTATAGTATTGTACAATAGGGCCGTCAGACAACATAACATTTTTCGAGTCAGAAACATTACATTAGCCTTGTTGAACGAGAGTCAGGACACAAATATTCGATACAAGTTGTTTAATAGGTATAGAGTAGTAATCCGATAGGTGGTCAGATTTCTACACAAGCCTAGCACGGTACGCAAGCCACGTAACCAAAAAATAGACTGGCAGCTGATGAAAGATATATCCCACGGGAAACTCTGAGGTATATTGTCAAGCATTCAACTAACAGACGTGCCAGAGAACGTTCTATCTGTCTCTCTGTCTGACCACCTGTCTGTCTATCTGTCTGTCATTCTGTGTTCTGTTGTCTATGTAGCTTTCTCTCTATTTAAAATAGCTATCTATGTGTTGTATGTCTACCATCTGTCGTTCTGTCTAAGTACCTTTCATTACTTATCCGTCTGTCTTATAATCTATCTGTCTCTGATATCTGTCTCTTGTCTATATGACTACCTATCTGTCTGTCTATCTGTCTGTCTGTCTGTATATCTGAATACCTGTGTGTCTATCTTTTTGTCGTCCATTGATATCGTCTTTACTATCGGTCTATCATCTGGTATCTGTTTCGTCTTGTATCTTTCTCTCAGTTCAGTATCTATGTATGGTCTGTCTGTTTCAGATTGTCTATCTGTCTAAGTACCGGTCTGTCTATACTAATCTGTCTGTCTATGTATCTATCGGTCTTACTGGCTGACTACCTATTCTTGTCTATCTATATGTCCGTCTATCTCACTATCTTTTGTCTATCTGAAATACTGAATGTATAACTGTCTATTCACAGTCTGGGTCCACGTGGTCTATCTGTTCTATCTCTCTGTCGATCTGTCTATTTGTCTACCTGTCTATCTAAATATCAAGTCTGGTCTACTATATGTCGATCGCATGGCTAACTGTCTGCTTAAATGACGATCTCTCTGTCTACGTGTCTGTCTTGACGACTTTCTATCTAGCCACTGCTGTCTACCTGTTCCGTGTCTGACTACCTGTCCATTGTATCTCTCTCGTCTGTCTATCGGTCCGTAATCTGTCTCTCTGGCTGCGATCTATCTATGATCCTAGGTGCTCCGCCTATGGCTCTTCTGTCTGTCTGTCTGTCTGGCGGTCGGTCTCTACGTCTAGCCACCTGCCTGTCTACCTGTCTCCTTGTCTGACACCTGTCCATATGTCTATCTCTTGTCTGTCTATCTGTCCGTAGATCTGTCTGTCTATTTGTCTGATATCTGTCTCTCTGTCTGACCACATGTCTGTCTATCTTCTGTCATTTCTGGGTGTTCTGTTGTCATGTATCTTTCTCTCTATTAAAATATCTATAATGTTTCTGTCTGTCTCCATCTGCCTTCTGTTAAGTACCTTCTATCTATTTATCCTCTGTCTATCGAGCTGTCTTGTCTGTCTGTTTGTCTGTCTGTTGTCGTCTATAATGTGTCTGCAACTGTCTATATATATGTGTGTAAGGAAGGTCTATCGTCTCTCTGTCTAACGTCAATCTAACTATTATCTATCTGTCTTTCATATGTCTATCGGTTGACTGCTCTAACGTCTCTCCATGTGGCTATTTGTTTGCTATGTGTATATCTGTCTAAATGCCTGACTATCTGTTATCTGTTCGTATATAGTGATAGTCTAATGAAATCTATCTATGTGTCTGTCTGTGTCGTTGACTAGTGTCTGTCTATCTATCTGTCTGTCTATCTGTCTCTCTTGTCGGACTAACTATCTGTCTGTATGTCGGTCAGCGCCCTCTGTCTGACTACTATCTTCTGTCTATTCTTTTGTGTCATCTGATATCTGTCCTGTCTATCTGTCTCTCATTCTGGTATCTGTTTGCTATGTATCTTCTCTTTTTCAGTATCTCTATTATGTGTCTGTCTGTTCAATATCTGTCTCTCTGTCTAAGTACTGTTGTCTAGCTATGGTGCTATGTATCACTGTCTTAGTCTTGACTACTATTGTCTATCTATTGTCCGTCTATCTTCACTATTGTTGTCCTACTGACTATCTGAAGTTATAACTGTCTCTTCACAGTCTGTCCCACTGTCTATCTGTCTATCTCCTGGCATATGTCTATTGTCGAACTGTCTATCTAAATACAGGTCTGTCTATTATATGCTCAGCATGGCTAAATGTCTGATTACCTTGACGATTCTATGTCTATGTGTCGGTCTTACCGACTTTTCATCTAGCCACCTGTCTGTCTACCTGTCTCTCTGTCTGACTACCGTCAGGGTCTGTCTGTCTTAACTATCTTATATCTCTATCGATGGTGGCCGGCCTATCTGCTTTTCGGCTGTCTGTTCTTCGTCGGTCGGTCTCTCTGTTAGCAAATGCCTGTCTACCTGTTCTTGTCGACTACCTGTCCATGAGGTCTATCTCTATTCTGTCTATCTGTCGTTTATATCTGTCTGTCTATTGGTCTTCATCTGTCTCTCTGTATGACCACCTGTCTGTCTATCGGTCTTGTCATTCTGTGTTCTGTTGGTCCTAGTATATTTCTCTCTATTAATATCTATCTATGTCGTATGCCTGTCTACCATCTGTCGTTCTGCTAAGTACAGTTCTATCATTTATCGTATGCTATTAGCATCTGTCTTCATCTGGCTCCTGTCTATCTGACTACCTGATCTGTCTGTCTATCTGTCTGTCCTGTCTGTCTATCGAATAACTGTGTGTCTATCTTTTTGTCTGCCATCGGACTATTGTCTGTCTCTCTTTCTGATCATTCTGTGTATCTGTTTGTTCTATGGATCCTTCCCTCTAGTTCAGTATCTATTTTATGGGTCGTCTGTTTACAGATCTGTCCTCTGTAAGTACCTGTAGGGCTAGCTATTGTCGTCTATGTATCTATCTGTTCTACTGTCTGGACACAGATATGTCTATCCATCGGTCCGTCTATATCACTATCTGTTTGTCTATTGACTATTGAATGTATAAGTCTCTTCACAAGTCTGTCCACTTGTTATCTGTCTATCTTCCTGTCTATCTGTCTATTTGCCACCGTATATCGAAATATAAGTCTGTATTCTATATGTCTATCCAGCAATGGTACGTCTGCTTACCGACGATCTCTCTTTCAGTGTCTGTCTTACGACTTTCTATCTAGCCCCTGTCTGTTACCTGTCTCGTGTCTGACTACCTGTCATATGTCTATCTCTTGTCTGTCTATCTGTCCGTATATCTGTCTCTAGTCTGTCAATCTACTATCTATCTATCTATCTATTGTCCGTATATGCTCTTCTGTCTGTTGTCTGTCTGTCGGTCGGTTCTCTCTGTCTAAGCCACCATGCCTGATCACCTGTTCCTTGTCTGATCAGTCCATAGGTTCTCTATCTGTCTGTCTATTCTGTCCGTATATCTGTTGTCTTATTGGTCTGTCTATCGGTCTCTCTGTCTGCCCACCTGTCTGTCTATCTGTCTGTCATCTGTGTTTCTGTTGTCTGTGGAACTTTCTCTCTATTTAAATATCTATCTATGTGTCTGTCTGTCTCCCACTGACTTCTGTCTAAGTATTTCTATCCTATTTACCGTCTGTCTATTATCTATCTGTCGGTCTGTTGTCTGTTGTCTGTCTGTCTATTAATGGTGTCTGTCAATCTGTGCTATCTATATGTGGGTAAGTGAACGGTCTATTCTGTTCTCTGTTATACGTTCAATCTAAATATTTTCTATCTGTCTTTTAAATGTCTATCGTATGACTCCTACATGTCTTCCATGTGTCTCTTTGTTGTCTATTGGTCTATCTGTCTAATGCCTGCATACTGTGTATCTGTCTGTCTATATGTTCTATATCTATAATTGAATATCTATCTAATGTGTCTGCTCTGTCTGGCGTCTGATAGCTGTCTTATATCATCTGTTATCTGCTATCTGTCTAGCTCGTCTATCTGCCTACTACTGTCTGTATCTGTGCTGTCGTCTGTCTGTCTATCTGGACTACCTGTGTGTATATATTTTGTCTGGTCCATCTGACTATCTGTCTGTCTATCTGTCTATCATTCTGTGTATTTTGTTGTCTATTGTGGATCTTTATCTCTATTTAGTATCTATTGATGTGTCGTCTGTTTACATATCGCCTTCGTCAAGACCTGTCTGTCTAGCTATATGTCTGTCTAGGTATCTACTTGTCTTACTGTCGACTACCTATCTGTCTATCTATCTGTCCGTCATTCTCACTATCGGTTTGTTCTAATCTGACTATCGGATGGTATAAAACTGTCTCTTACACCTCTGGCCACTTGTCTATCTGTTATCTCTCTGTCTATCTGTCTATTTGTAACTGTCTATTCCTAATATCAGTCGGTCTATATATATGTCTATCAGCAGGAGAACGCTGTTACCTGACTATCTCTTGGTCTACGTGTCTGTTTACCGACGGGTTCTATATAGCAACTGTCTGTCTACTGTCTCTTCTCGGACTACCTGTCCAATTCTATCTCTATGTTGTCTCTCTGTACGTCATCTGTCTCTCTGTCTGTCTGTCTGCTATCTATCTATCTATCTAATGTGGTCCGCCTATATGCTATTCTGTCTGTCTGCTGTCTGTCGGTCGGTCTCTTGTCTAGCAACCTGCCTGTCTACTGTCTCCTTGTCTGACTACCGTCCAATGGTATATCCTCTGTTGTCTATTGTCGTATATCTGTTTTACTTGTCTGTCTCTCGGTCTCTACTGTCTGACCAATCTGTATGTCTATTCTGTCTGTCGTTCTCTGTGTTTCTGTTTGTCTATGTATCTCTTCTCTCTATTTAATAACTTATTATCATGGGCTGTCTGTCTACCAGCTGCCTTTCTGTCTAAGTTACCTGTCTATCTATTTATCCGTCTGTATATCTATCTATCGTCTGTCTATCTGTATCTATGTCTTCGTGACTACCTATATGGCTGTCTTATCTGTCTGTCTGTCTAGCTGGATACCTGTGTGTCAGCTTTTGTTGTCTATCTGACGATCTGTGTCTATCGTCGAATCATTCTGTTTTCTGTTGTTCTATGATCTTGGCTCTCTATTTCAGTACTCTATTTATGTGTCTTTTGTCTGGTTTCAACTGTCTCTCTGTCAGTACCTTTCTGTCTAGCTCTCTTGTTCTGTCTTGTATCTCTGTCTTACTGTCTGACTACCTATCTGTCTATCTATCTGTCCGTATCTCTCACTATTGTTTGTCTATCGACTATCTGAATGTATAAACTGTTCTCTTCACACGTCTGTCCACTTGTCTATCTGTCTGTCTATCTGTCTATCTATCTGTCTTACTGTCTGACTACCTATCTGTCTATCTATCTGTCTGTCTATCTATATGTCTATCAGCATGGCTAACTGTCTGCTTACCTGACTATCTCTCTGTCTACGTGTCTGTCTTACCGACTTTCTATCTAGCCACCTGTCTGTCTATCTGTCTGTCTATGTATCTATCTGTCTGTCTATCTGTCTGTCTGTCTGTCTATCTATCTATCTATCTATCTATCTGTCTGTCTATCTGTCTGTCTGTCTGTCTGTCTGTCTGTCTGTCGGTCTCTCTGTCTAGCCACCTGCCTGTCTACCTGTCTCCTTGTCTGACTACCTGTCCATATGTCTATCTCTCTGTCTGTCTATCTGTCCGTATATCTGTCTGTCTATCTGTCTGTCTATCTGTCTCTCTGTCGAACACCGTCTGTCTATCTGTCTGTCATTCTGTGTATCTGTTTGTCTATGTATCTTTCTCTCTATTTAAATATCTATCTATGTGTCTGTCTGTCTATGTATCTATCTGTCTGTCTGTCTGTCTGTCTATGTATCTATCTGTCTGTCTGTCTATCTATCTATCTATCTGTCTGTCTATCTGTCTGTCTGTCTATCTATATGTGTGTAAGTGAAGGTCTATCTGTCTCTCTGTCTATACGTCAATCTAACTATTTATCTATCTGTCTGTCTATCTGTCTGTCTATCTGTCTGTCTGTCTATCTGTCTGTCTGTCTATCTGTCTGTCTATCTGTCTGTCTATCTGTCTGTCTGTCTATCTGTCTGTCTATGTATCTTTCTCTCTATTTAAATATCTATCTATGTGTCTGTCTGTCTGTCTGTCTGTCTGTCTGTCTGACTAGCTGTCTGTCTATCTATCTATGTGTCTGTCTGTCTATCTGTCTCTCTGTCTGTCTATCTGTCTATCTATCTGTCTGTCTATCTGTCTGTCTGTCTATCTGACTATCTGTCTGTCTATCTGTCTGTCTGTCTATGTATCTATCTGTCTGTCTATCTGTCTATCATTCTGTGTATCTGTTTGTCTATGTATCTTTCTCTCTATTTCAGTATCTATTTATGTGTCTGTCTGTCTGTCTATCTGTCTCTCTGTCTATCTGTCTGTCTATCTATCTGTCTGTCTATCTATCTGTCTTACTGTCTGACTACCTATCTGTCTATCTATCTGTCTGTCTATCTATCTGTCTGTCTATCTATCTGTCTTACTGTCTGACTACCTATCTGTCTGTCTATCTGTCTGTCTGTCTATCTGTCTCTCTGTCTATCTGTCTATTTGTCTATCTGTCTGTCTATCTGACTACCTATCTGTCTGTCTATCTATATGTCTATCAGCATGGCTAACTGTCTGCTTACCTGACTATCTCTCTGTCTGTCTGTCTGACTAGCTGTCTGTCTTACCGACTTTCTATCTAGCCACCTGTCTGTCTATCTGTCTGTCTATCTGACTATCTGTCTGTCTATCTGTCTCTCTGTCTGACTACCTATCTGTCTATCTATCTATCTATGTGTCCGCCTATCTGCTCTTCTGTCTGTCTGTCTGTCTGTCGGTCGGTCTCTCTGTCTAGCTGTCTGTCTATCTGTCTCTCTGTCTGACCACCTGTCTGTCTATCTGTCTATCTCTCTGTCTGTCTATCTGTCCGTATATCTGTCTGTCTAGCTATCTGTCTGTCTATCTGTCTCTCTGTCTGACCACCTGTCTGTCTATCTGTCTGTCATTCTGTGTATCTGTTTGTCTATGTATCTTTCTCTCTATTTAAATATCTATCTATGTGTCTGTCTGTCTATCTGTCCGTATATCTGTCTGTCTGTCTATGTATCTATCTGTCTGTCTATCTATCTATCGTCTGTCTATCTGTCTCTCTGTCTATCTGACTACCTATCTGTCTGTCTGTCTATCTGTCTGTCTGTCTATCTGACTACCTGTCTGTCTGTCTGTCTGTCTGTCTGTCTATCTGACTATCTGTCTGTCTGTCTATCTGTCTATCATTCTGTGTATCGTTTGTCTAGTATCTTTCTCTCATTTCAGTATCTATTTATGTGTCTGTCTGTCTATGTATCTATCTGTCTGTCTGTCTATGTATCTATCTGTCTGTCTAGCTATCTGTCTGTCTATGTATCTATCTGTCTGTCTATCTGTCTGTCTGTCTATCTGTCTATCTATCTGTCCGTCTATCTCACTATCTGTTTGTCTATCTGACTATCTGAATGTATAACTGTCTCTTCACACGTCTGTCCACTTGTCTATCTGTCTATCTCTCTGTCTATCTGTCTATCTATCTATGTGTCTGTCTGTCTATCTGACTATCTGTCTGTCTATCTATATGTCTATCAGCATGGCTAACTGTCTGCTTACCTGACTATCTCTCTGTATACGTGGCTGTCTTTACCGACTTTCTATCTAGCCACCTGCCTGTCTACCTGTCTCTCTGTCTGACTACCTGTCTGTCTGTCTGTCTATCTATCTATCTATCTATCTATGTGTCCGCCTATCTGCTCTTCTGTCTGTCTGTCGTCTGTCGGTCGGTCTCTCTGTCTAGCCACCTGCCTGTCTACCTGTCTCCTTGTCTGACTACCTGTCTGTCTATCTATCTGTCTGTCTTCTGTCTGTCTGTCTGTCTGACTAGCTGTCTGTCTATCTGTCTCTCGTCTGACCACCTGTGTCTATCTGTCTGTCATTCTGTGTTTCTGTTTGTCTATGTATCTTTCTCTCTATTTAAATATCTATCTATGTGTCTGTCTGTCTATCTGTCTCTCTGTCTAAGTACCTGTCTGTCTATCTATCTGTCTGTCTATCTATCTATCTATCTGTCTGTCTGTCTGTCTGTCTATCTATCTATATGTGTGTAAGTGAAGGTCTATCTGTCTCTCTGTCTATCTGTCTATCTATCTATCTATCTATCTGTCTGTCTATCTGTCTGTCGGTCGGTCTCTCTGTCTATCTGTCTCTCTGTCTATCTGTCTATCTATATGTCTATCAGCATGGCTAACTGTCTGCTTATCTGACTATCTGTCTGTCTATCTGTCTGTCTATGTATCTTTCTCTCTATTTAAATATCTATCTATGTGTCTGTCTGTCTGTCTGACTAGCTGTCTGTCTGACTAGCTGTCTGTCTATCTATCTATCTGTCCGTATATCTGTCTCTCTGTCTATCTGACTACCTATCTGTCTGTCTGTTGTCTGTCTGTCTGTCTATCTGACTACCTGTGTGTCTATCTTTTTGTCTGTCCATCTGACTATCTGTCTGTCTATCTGTCTATCATTCTGTGTATCTGTTTGTCTATGTATCTTTCTCTCTATTTCAGTATCTATTTATGTGTCTGTCTGTCTATCTGTCCGTATATCTGTCTCTCTGTCTAAGTACCTGTCTGTCTATCTGTCTATCTCTCTGTCTGTCTATCTATCTATCTATCTGTCTGTCTATCTATCTGTCTTACTGTCTGACTACCTATCTGTCTGTCTATCTATCTGTCCGTCTATCTCACTATCTGTTTGTCTATCTGACTATCGGAATGTATAACGGCTCTTCACACGTCTGTCCACTTGTCTATCTGTCTATCTCTCTGTCTATCTGTCTATTTGTCTACCTGTCTAGCTAAATATCAGTCTGTCTATCTATATGTCTATCAGCATGGCTAACTGTCTGCTTACCTGACTATCTCTCTGTCTAGGTGTCTGTCTACCGACTTTCTATCTAGCCACCTGTCTGTCTACCTGTCTCCTTGTCTGACTACCTGTCATATGTCTATCCTCTGTCTGTCTATCTGTCCGATATCTGTCTCTCTGTCGCTATCTATCTATCTATCTATCTATCTATGTGTCCGCCTATCTGCTCTTTCTGTCTGTCTGTCCTGTCTGTCTGTCGGTCGGTCCTCTCTGTCTAGCCACCTGCCTGTCTACCTGTCTCCTTGTCTGACTACCTGTCCATATGTCTATCTCTCTGTCTGTCTATCTGTCCGTATACTGTCTGTCTATGTTGTCTGTCTAGCTGTCTCTCTGTCTGACCACCTGTCTGTCTATCTGTCTGTCATTCTGTGTTTCTGTTTGTCTATGTATCTTTCTCTCTATTTAAATATCTATCTATGTGTCTGTCTGTCTACCATCTGTCGTTCTGTCTAAGTACCTTTCTATCTACTTATCCGTCTGTCTATCTATCTATCTGTCTGTCTATCTGTCTCTCTGTCTATCTGACTACCTATCTGTCTGTCTATCTGTCTGTCTGTCTGTCTATCTGACTACCTGTGTGTCTATCTTTTTGTCTGTCCATCTGACTATCTGTCTGTCTATCTGTCTATCATTCTGTGTATCTGTTTGTCTATGTATCTTTCTCTCTATTTCAGTATCTATTTATGTGTCTGTCTGTTTACATATCTGTCTCTCTGTCTAAGTACCTGTCTGTCTAGCTATCTGTCTGTCTATGTATCTATCTGTCTTACTGTCTGACTACCTATCTGTCTATCTATCTGTCCGTCTATCTCACTATCTGTTTGTCTATCTGACTATCTGAATGTATAACTGTCTCTTCACACGTCTGTCCACTTGTCTATCTGTCTATCTCTCTGTCTATCTGTCTATTTGTCTACCTGTCTATCTAAATATCAGTCTGTCTATCTATATGTCTATCAGCATGGCTAACTGTCTGCTTACCTGACTATCTCTCTGTCTATGTGTCTGTCTTACCGACTTTCTATCTAGCCACCTGTCTGTCTACCTGTCTCCTTGTCTGACTACCTGTCCATATGTCTATCTCTCTGTCTGTCTATCTGTCCGTATATCTGTCTCTCTGTCTGTCTGTCTATCTATCTATCTATCTATCTATCTATGTGTCCGCCTATCTGCTCTTCTGTCTGTCTGTCTGTCTGTCGGTCGGTCTCTCTGTCTAGCCACCTGCCTGTCTACCTGTCTCCTTGTCTGACTACCTGTCCATATGTCTATCTCTCTGTCTGTCTATCTGTCCGTATATCTGTCTGTCTATTTGTCTGTCTATCTGTCTCTCTGTCTGACCACCTGTCTGTCTATCGGTCTGTCATTCTGTGTTTCTGTTTGTCTATGTATCTTTCCTCTCTATTTAAATATCTATCTATGTGTCTGTCTGTCTACCCATCTGCTTTCTGTCTAAGTACCTTTCTATCTATTATCCGTCTGTCCTATCATCTATCTGTCTGTCTATCTGTCTCTCTGTCTATCTGACTACCTATCGTCTGTCTATCTTCTGTCTGTCTGTCTATCTGACTACCTGTGTGTTCTATCTTTTGTCTGTCCATCTGACTATCTGTCTGTCTATCTGTCTATCATTCTGTGTATCTGTTTGTCTATGTATCTTTCTCTCTATTTCAGTATCTATTTATGTGTCTGTCTGTTTACATATCTGTCTCTCTGTCTAAGTACCTGTCTGTCTAGCTATCTGTCTGTCTATGTATCTATCTGTCTTACTGTCTGACTACCTATCTGTCTATCTATCTGTCCGTCTATCTCACTATCTGTTTGTCTATCTGACTATCTGAATGTATAACTGTCTCTTCACACGTCTGTCCACTTGTCTATCTGTCTATCTCTCTGTCTATCTGTCTATTTGTCTACCTGTCTATCTAAATATCAGTCTGTCTATCTATATGTCTATCAGCATGGCTAACTGTCTGCTTACCTGACTATCTCTCTGTCTATGTGTCTGTCTTACCGACTTTCTATCTAGCCACCTGTCTGTCTACCTGTCTCCTTGTCTGACTACCTGTCCATATGTCTATCTCTCTGTCTGTCTATCTGTCCGTATATCTGTCTCTCTGTCTGTCTATCTATCTATCTATCTATCTATGTGTCCGCCTATCTGCTCTTCTGTCTGTCTGTCTGTCTGTCGGTCGGTCTCTCTGTCTAGCCACCTGCCTGTCTACCTGTCTCCTTGTCTGACTACCTGTCCATATGTCTATCTCTCTGTCTGTCTATCTGTCCGTATATCTGTCTGTCTACTTGTCTGTCTATCTGTCTCTCTGTCTGACCACCTGTCTGTCTATCTGTCTGTCATTCTGTGTTTCTGTTTGTCTATGTATCTTTCTCTCTATTTAAATATCTATCTATGTGTCTGTCTGTCTACCATCTGCCTTTCTGTCTAAGTACCTTTCTATCTATTTATCCGTCTGTCTATCTATCTATCTGTCTGTCTATCTGTCTCTCTGTCTATCTGACTACCTATCTGTCTGTCTATCTGTCTGTCTGTCTATCTGACTACCTGTGTGTCTATCTTTTTGTCTGTCCATCTGACTATCTGTCTGTCTATCTGTCTATCATTCTGTGTATCTGTTTGTCTATGTATCTTTCTCTCTATTTCAGTATCTATTTATGTGTCTGTCTGTTTACATATCTGTCTCTCTGTCTAAGTACCTGTCTGTCTAGCTATCTGTCTGTCTATGTATCTATCTGTCTTACTGTCTGACTACCTATCTGTCTATCTATCTGTCCGTCTATCTCACTATCTGTTTGTCTATCTGACTATCTGAATGTATAACTGTCTCTTCACACGTCTGTCCACTTGTCTATCTGTCTATCTCTCTGTCTATCTGTCTATTTGTCTACCTGTCTATCTAAATATCAGTCTGTCTATCTATATGTCTATCAGCATGGCTAACTGTCTGCTTACCTGACTATCTCTCTGTCTATGTGTCTGTCTTACCGACTTTCTATCTAGCCACCTGTCTGTCTACCTGTCTCCTTGTCTGACTACCTGTCCATATGTCTATCTCTCTGTCTGTCTATCTGTCCGTATATCTGTCTCTCTGTCTGTCTGTCTATCTATCTATCTATCTATCTATCTATGTGTCCGCCTATCTGCTCTTCTGTCTGTCTGTCTGTCTGTCGGTCGGTCTCTCTGTCTAGCCACCTGCCTGTCTACCTGTCTCCTTGTCTGACTACCTGTCCATATGTCTATCTCTCTGTCTGTCTATCTGTCCGTATATCTGTCTGTCTATTTGTCTGTCTATCTGTCTCTCTGTCTGACCACCTGTCTGTCTATCTGTCTGTCATTCTGTGTTTCTGTTTGTCTATGTATCTTTCTCTCTATTTAAATATCTATCTATGTGTCTGTCTGTCTACCATCTGCCTTTCTGTCTAAGTACCTTTCTATCTATTTATCCGTCTGTCTATCTATCTATCTGTCTGTCTATCTGTCTCTCTGTCTATCTGACTACCTATCTGTCTGTCTATCTGTCTGTCTGTCTGTCTATCTGACTACCTGTGTGTCTATCTTTTTGTCTGTCCATCTGACTATCTGTCTGTCTATCTGTCTATCATTCTGTGTATCTGTTTGTCTATGTATCTTTCTCTCTATTTCAGTATCTATTTATGTGTCTGTCTGTTTACATATCTGTCTCTCTGTCTAAGTACCTGTCTGTCTAGCTATCTGTCTGTCTATGTATCTATCTGTCTTACTGTCTGACTACCTATCTGTCTATCTATCTGTCCGTCTATCTCACTATCTGTTTGTCTATCTGACTATCTGAATGTATAACTGTCTCTTCACACGTCTGTCCACTTGTCTATCTGTCTATCTCTCTGTCTATCTGTCTATTTGTCTACCTGTCTATCTAAATATCAGTCTGTCTATCTATATGTCTATCAGCATGGCTAACTGTCTGCTTACCTGACTATCTCTCTGTCTATGTGTCTGTCTTACCGACTTTCTATCTAGCCACCTGTCTGTCTACCTGTCTCCTTGTCTGACTACCTGTCCATATGTCTATCTCTCTGTCTGTCTATCTGTCCGTATATCTGTCTCTCTGTCTGTCTGTCTATCTATCTATCTATCTATCTATGTGTCCGCCTATCTGCTCTTCTGTCTGTCTGTCTGTCTGTCGGTCGGTCTCTCTGTCTAGCCACCTGCCTGTCTACCTGTCTCCTTGTCTGACTACCTGTCCATATGTCTATCTCTCTGTCTGTCTATCTGTCCGTATATCTGTCTGTCTATTTGTCTGTCTATCTGTCTCTCTGTCTGACCACCTGTCTGTCTATCTGTCTGTCATTCTGTGTTTCTGTTTGTCTGTGTAACTTTCTCTCTATTTAAATATCTATCTATGTGTCTGTCTGTCTACCATCTGCCTTTCTGTCTAAGTACCTTTCTATCTATTTATCCGTCTGTCTATCTATCTATCTGTCTGTCTGTTTGTCTGTCTGTCTGTCTATTAATGTGTCTGTCAATCTGTCTATCTATATGTGTGTAAGTGAAGGTCTATCTGTCTCTCTGTCTATACGTCAATCTAACTATTTATCTATCTGTCTTTTCATATGTCTATCGGTATGACTCTCTACATGTCTCTCCATGTGTCTATTTGTTTGTCTATTTGTCTATCTGTCTAACTGCCTGACTATCTGTGTATCTGTCTGTCTATATGTCTATATCTCTAATTGAATATCTATCTATGTGTCTGTCTGTCTGTCTGTCTGACTAGCTGTCTGTCTATCTATCTGTCTGTCTGTCTATCTGTCTCTCTGTCTATCTGACTACCTATCTGTCTGTCTATCTGTCTGTCTGTCTGTCTGTCTATCTGACTACCTGTGTGTCTATCTTTTTGTCTGTCCATCTGACTATCTGTCTGTCTATCTGTCTATCATTCTGTGTATCTGTTTGTCTATGTATCTTTCTCTCTATTTCAGTATCTATTTATGTGTCTGTCTGTTTACATATCTGTCTCTCTGTCTAAGTACCTGTCTGTCTAGCTATCTGTCTGTCTATGTATCTATCTGTCTTACTGTCTGACTACCTATCTGTCTATCTATCTGTCCGTCTATCTCACTATCTGTTTGTCTATCTGACTATCTGAATGTATAACTGTCTCTTCACACGTCTGTCCACTTGTCTATCTGTCTATCTCTCTGTCTATCTGTCTATTTGTCTACCTGTCTATCTAAATATCAGTCTGTCTATCTATATGTCTATCAGCATGGCTAACTGTCTGCTTACCTGACTATCTCTCTGTCTATGTGTCTGTCTTACCGACTTTCTATCTAGCCACCTGTCTGTCTACCTGTCTCCTTGTCTGACTACCTGTCCATATGTCTATCTCTCTGTCTGTCTATCTGTCCGTATATCTGTCTCTCTGTCTGTCTGTCTATCTATCTATCTATCTATCTATGTGTCCGCCTATCTGCTCTTCTGTCTGTCTGTCTGTCTGTCGGTCGGTCTCTCTGTCTAGCCACCTGCCTGTCTACCTGTCTCCTTGTCTGACTACCTGTCCATATGTCTATCTCTCTGTCTGTCTATCTGTCCGTATATCTGTCTGTCTATTTGTCTGTCTATCTGTCTCTCTGTCTGACCACCTGTCTGTCTATCTGTCTGTCATTCTGTGTTTCTGTTTGTCTATGTATCTTTCTCTCTATTTAAATATCTATCTATGTGTCTGTCTGTCTACCATCTGCCTTTCTGTCTAAGTACCTTTCTATCTATTTATCCGTCTGTCTATCTATCTATCTGTCTGTCTGTTTGTCTGTCTGTCTGTCTATTAATGTGTCTGTCAATCTGTCTATCTATATGTGTGTAAGTGAAGGTCTATCTGTCTCTCTGTCTATACGTCAATCTAACTATTTATCTATCTGGTCTTTTCATATGTCTATCGGTATGACTCTCTACATGTCTCTCCATGTGTCTATTTGTTTGTCTATTTGTCTATCTGTCTAACTGCCTGACTATCTGTGTATCTGTCTGTCTATATGTCTATATCTCTAATTGAATATCTATCTATGTGTCTGTCTGTCTGTCTGTCTGACTAGCTGTCTGTCTATCTATCTGTCTGTCTGTCTATCTGTCTCTCTGTCTATCTGACTACCTATCTGTCTGTCTATCTGTCTGTCTGTCTGTCTATCTGACTACCTGTGTGTCTATCTTTTTGTCTGTCCATCTGACTATCTGTCTGTCTATCTGTCTATCATTCTGTGTATCTGTTTGTCTATGTATCTTTCTCTCTATTTCAGTATCTATTTATGTGTCTGTCTGTTTACATATCTGTCTCTCTGTCTAAGTACCTGTCTGTCTAGCTATCTGTCTGTCTATGTATCTATCTGTCTTACTGTCTGACTACCTATCTGTCTATCTATCTGTCCGTCTATCTCACTATCTGTTTGTCTATCTGACTATCTGAATGTATAACTGTCTCTTCACACGTCTGTCCACTTGTCTATCTGTCTATCTCTCTGTCTATCTGTCTATTTGTCTACCTGTCTATCTAAATATCAGTCTGTCTATCTATATGTCTATCAGCATGGCTAACTGTCTGCTTACCTGACTATCTCTCTGTCTATGTGTCTGTCTTACCGACTTTCTATCTAGCCACCTGTCTGTCTACCTGTCTCCTTGTCTGACTACCTGTCCATATGTCTATCTCTCTGTCTGTCTATCTGTCCGTATATCTGTCTCTCTGTCTGTCTATCTATCTATCTATCTATCTATGTGTCCGCCTATCTGCTCTTCTGTCTGTCTGTCTGTCTGTCGGTCGGTCTCTCTGTCTAGCCACCTGCCTGTCTACCTGTCTCCTTGTCTGACTACCTGTCCATATGTCTATCTCTCTGTCTGTCTATCTGTCCGTATATCTGTCTGTCTATTTGTCTGTCTATCTGTCTCTCTGTCTGACCACCTGTCTGTCTATCTGTCTGTCATTCTGTGTTTCTGTTTGTCTATGTATCTTTCTCTCTATTTAAATATCTATCTATGTGTCTGTCTGTCTACCATCTGCCTTTCTGTCTAAGTACCTTTCTATCTATTTATCCGTCTGTCTATCTATCTATCTGTCTGTCTATCTGTCTCTCTGTCTATCTGACTACCTATCTGTCTGTCTATCTGTCTGTCTGTCTGTCTATCTGACTACCTGTGTGTCTATCTTTTTGTCTGTCCATCTGACTATCTGTCTGTCTATCTGTCTATCATTCTGTGTATCTGTTTGTCTATGTATCTTTCTCTCTATTTCAGTATCTATTTATGTGTCTGTCTGTTTACATATCTGTCTCTCTGTCTAAGTACCTGTCTGTCTAGCTATCTGTCTGTCTATGTATCTATCTGTCTTACTGTCTGACTACCTATCTGTCTATCTATCTGTCCGTCTATCTCACTATCTGTTTGTCTATCTGACTATCTGAATGTATAACTGTCTCTTCACACGTCTGTCCACTTGTCTATCTGTCTATCTCTCTGTCTATCTGTCTATTTGTCTACCTGTCTATCTAAATATCAGTCTGTCTATCTATATGTCTATCAGCATGGCTAACTGTCTGCTTACCTGACTATCTCTCTGTCTATGTGTCTGTCTTACCGACTTTCTATCTAGCCACCTGTCTGTCTACCTGTCTCCTTGTCTGACTACCTGTCCATATGTCTATCTCTCTGTCTGTCTATCTGTCCGTATATCTGTCTCTCTGTCTGTCTGTCTATCTATCTATCTATCTATCTATGTGTCCGCCTATCTGCTCTTCTGTCTGTCTGTCTGTCTGTCGGTCTGTCTATCTGTCTCTCTGTCTAGCCACCTGCCTGTCTACCTGTCTCCTTGTCTGACTACCTGTCCATATGTCTATCTCTCTGTCTGTCTGTCTATCTGTCCGTATATCTGTCTGTCTATTTGTCTATCTGACTACCTATCTGTCTATCTGTCTCTCTGTCTGACCACCTGTCTGTCTAGCTATCTGTCTGTCTATCTATCTGTCTGTCATTCTGTGTTTCTGTTTGTCTATGTATCTTTCTCTCTATTTAAATATCTATCTATGTGTCTGTCTGTCTGTCTGTCTACCATCTGCCTTTCTGTCTAAGTACCTGTCTGTCTATCTGTCTCTCTGTCTAAGTACCTTTCTATCTATTTATCCGTCTGTCTATCTATCTATCTATCTGTCTGTCTATCTATCTGTCTATCTCTCTGTCTATCTGACTACCTATCTGTCTGTCTATCTGTCTATCTGTCTCTCTGTCTATCTGTCTATCTCTCTGTCTATGTGTCTGTCTGTTTGTCTGTCCATCTGACTATCTGTCTGTCTATCTGTCTATCATTCTGTGTATCTGTTTGTCTATGTATCTTTCTCTCTATTTCAGTATCTATTTATGTGTCTGTCTGTTTACATATCTGTCTCTCTGTCTAAGTACCTGTCTGTCTAGCTATCTGTCTGTCTATGTATCTATCTGTCTTACTGTCTGACTACCTATCTGTCTATCTATCTGTCCGTCTATCTCACTATCTGTTTGTCTATCTGACTATCTGAATGTATAACTGTCTCTTCACACGTCTGTCCACTTGTCTATCTGTCTATCTCTCTGTCTATCTGTCTATTTGTCTACCTGTCTATCTAAATATCAGTCTGTCTATCTATATGTCTATCAGCATGGCTAACTGTCTGCTTACCTGACTATCTCTCTGTCTATGTGTCTGTCTTACCGACTTTCTATCTAGCCACCTGTCTGTCTACCTGTCTCCTTGTCTGACTACCTGTCCATATGTCTATCTCTCTGTCTGTCTATCTGTCCGTATATCTATCTATCTATCTATCTATCTATGTGTCCGCCTATCTGCTCTTCTGTCTGTCTGTCTGTCTGTCGGTCGGTCTCTTCTGTCTAGCCACCTGCCTGTCTACCTGTCTCCTTGTCTGACTACCTGTCCATATGTCTATCTCTCTGTCTGTCTATCTGTCCGTATATCTGTCTGTCTATTTGTCTGTCTATCTGTCTCTCTGTCTGACCACCTGTCTGTCTATCTGTCTGTCATTCTGTGTTTCTGTTTGTCTGTGTACTTTCTCTCTATTTAAATATCTATCTATGTGTCTGTCTGTCTACCATCTGCCTTTCTGTCTAAGTACCTTTCTATCTATTTATCCGTCTGTCTATCTATCTATCTGTCTGTCTGTTGTCTGTCTGTCTGTCTGTCTATTAATGTGTCTGTCAATCTGTCTATCTATATGTGTGTAAGTGAAGGTCTATCTGTCTCTCTGTCTATACGTCAATCTAACTATTATCTATCTGTCTTTTCATATGTCTATCGGTATGACTCTCTACATGTCTACCTGTGTGTCTATCTTTTTGTCTGTCCATCTGACTATCTGTCTGTCTATCTGTCTATCATTCTGTGTATCTGTTTGTCTATGTATCTTTCTCTCTATTTCAGTATCTATTTATGTGTCTGTCTGTTTACATATCTGTCTCTCTGTCTAAGTACCTGTCTGTCTAGCTATCTGTCTGTCTATGTATCTATCTGTCTTACTGTCTGACTACCTATCTGTCTATCTATCTGTCCGTCTATCTCACTATCTGTTTGTCTATCTGACTATCTGAATGTATAACTGTCTCTTCACACGTCTGTCCACTTGTCTATCTGTCTATCTCTCTGTCTATCTGTCTATTTGTCTACCTGTCTATCTAAATATCAGTCTGTCTATCTATATGTCTATCAGCATGGCTAACTGTCTGCTTACCTGACTATCTCTCTGTCTATGTGTCTGTCTTACCGACTTTCTATCTAGCCACCTGTCTGTCTACCTGTCTCCTTGTCTGACTACCTGTCCATATGTCTATCTCTCTGTCTGTCTATCTGTCCGTATATCTGTCTCTCTGTCTGTCTGTCTATCTATCTATCTATCTATCTATGTGTCCGCCTATCTGCTCTTCTGTCTGTCTGTCTGTCTGTCGGTCGGTCTCTCTGTCTAGCCACCTGCCTGTCTACCTGTCTCCTTGTCTGACTACCTGTCCATATGTCTATCTCTCTGTCTGTCTATCTGTCCGTATATCTGTCTGTCTATTTGTCTGTCTATCTGTCTCTCTGTCTGACCACCTGTCTGTCTATCTGTCTGTCATTCTGTGTTTCTGTTTGTCTATGTATCTTTCTCTCTATTTAAATATCTATCTATGTGTCTGTCTGTCTACCATCTGCCTTTCTGTCTAAGTACCTTTCTATCTATTTATCCGTCTGTCTATCTATCTATCTGTCTGTCTGTTTGTCTGTCTGTCTGTCTGTCTATTAATGTGTCTGTCAATCTGTCTATCTATATGTGTGTAAGTGAAGGTCTATCTGTCTCTCTGTCTATACGTCAATCTAACTATTTATCTATCTGTCTTTTCATATGTCTATCGGTATGACTCTCTACATGTCTCTCCATGTGTCTATTTGTTTGTCTATTTGTCTATCTGTCTAACTGCCTGACTATCTGTGTATCTGTCTGTCTATATGTCTATATCTCTAATTGAATATCTATCTATGTGTCTGTCGGTCTGTCTGTCTGTCTGACTAGCTGTCTGTCTATCTATCTGTCTGTCTATCTGTCTCTCTGTCTATCTGACTACCTATCTGTCTGTCTATCTGTCTGTCTGTCTGTCTATCTGACTACCTGTGTGTCTATCTTTTTGTCTGTCCATCTGACTATCTGTCTGTCTATCTGTCTATCATTCTGTGTATCTGTTTGTCTATGTATCTTTCTCTCTATTTCAGTATCTATTTATGTGTCTGTCTGTTTACATATCTGTCTCTCTGTCTAAGTACCTGTCTGTCTAGCTATCTGTCTGTCTATGTATCTATCTGTCTTACTGTCTGACTACCTATCTGTCTATCTATCTGTCCGTCTATCTCACTATCTGTTTGTCTATCTGACTATCTGAATGTATAACTGTCTCTTCACACGTCTGTCCACTTGTCTATCTGTCTATCTCTCTGTCTATCTGTCTATTTGTCTACCTGTCTATCTAAATATCAGTCTGTCTATCTATATGTCTATCAGCATGGCTAACTGTCTGCTTACCTGACTATCTCTCTGTCTATGTGTCTGTCTTACCGACTTTCTATCTAGCCACCTGTCTGTCTACCTGTCTCTCTGTCTGACTACCTGTCTGTCTGTCTGTCTACCTATCTATCTATCTATCTATGTGTCCGCCTATCTGCTCTTCTGTCTGTCTGTCTGTCTGTCGGTCGGTCTCTCTGTCTAGCCACCTGCCTGTCTACCTGTCTCCTTGTCTGACTACCTGTCCATATGTCTATCTCTCTGTCTGTCTATCTGTCCGTATATCTGTCTCTCTGTCTATCTGACTATCTGTCTGTCTATCTGTCTCTCTGTCTGACCACCTGTCTGTCCTATCTGTCTGTCATTCTGTGTTTCTGTTTGTCTATGTATCTTTCTCTCTATTTAAATATCTATCTATGTGTCTGTCTGTCTACCATCTGCCTTTCTGTCTAAGTACCTTTCTATCTATTTATCCGTCTGTCTATCTATCTATCTGTCTGTCTATCTGTCTGTCCTGTCTGTCTGTCTATCTGACTACCTATCTGTCTGTCTGTCTGTCTGTCTGTCTATCTGACTATCTGTCTGTCTGTCTATCTGTCTCTCTGTCTATCTGACTATCTGTCTGTCTATCTGTCTATCATTCTGTGTATCTGTCTGTCTGTCTATGTATCTTTCTCTCTATTTCAGTATCTATTTATGTGTCTGTCTGTCTATCTATCTGTCCGTATATCTGTCTCTCTGTCTAAGTACCTGTCTGTCTAGCTATCTGTCTGTCTATGTATCTATCTGTCTTACTGTCTGACTACCTATCTGTCTATCTATCTGTCCGTCTATCTCACTATCTGTTTGTCTATCTGACTATCTGAATGTATAACTGTCTCTTCACACGTCTGTCCACTTGTCTATCTGTCTATCTCTCTGTCTATCTGTCTATTTGTCTACCTGTCTATCTAAATATCAGTCTGTCTATCTATATGTCTATCAGCATGGCTAACTGTCTGCTTACCTGACTATCTCTCTGTCTACGTGTCTGTCTTACCGACTTTCTATCTAGCCACCTGTCTGTCTACCTGTCTCCTTGTCTGACTACCTGTCCATATGTCTATCTCTCTGTCTGTCTATCTGTCCGTATATCTGTCTCTCTGTCTGTCTGTCTATCTATCTATCTATCTATCTATGTGTCCGCCTATCTGCTCGTCTGTCTGTCTGTCTGTCTGTCTGTCGGTCGGTCTCTCTGTCTAGCCACCTGCCTGTCTACCTGTCTCCTTGTCTGACTACCTGTCCATATGTCTATCTCTCTGTCTGTCTATCTGTCCGTATATCTGTCTGTCTATTGTCTGTCTATCTGTCTCTCTGTCTGACCACCTGTCTGTCTATCTGTCTGTCATTCTGTGTTTCTGTTTGTCTATGTATCTTTCTCTCTATTTAAATATCTATCTATGTGTCTGTCTGTCTACCATCTGCCTTTCTGTCTAAGTACCTTTCTATCTATTTATCCGTCTGTCTATCTATCCATCTATCTGTCTGTCTGTCTGTCTGTCTATCTATATGTGTGTAAGTGAAGGTCTATCTGTCTCTCTGTCTATACGTCAATCTAACTATTTATCTATCTGTCTTTTCATATGTCTATCGGTATGACTCTCTACATGTCTCTCCATGTGTCTATTTGTTTGTCTATTTGTCTATCTGTCTAACTGCCTGACTATCTGTGTATCTGTCTGTCTATATGTCTATATCTCTAATTGAATATCTATCTATGTGTCTGTCTGTCTGTCTGTCTGACTAGCTGTCTGTCTATCTATCTGTCTGTCTGTCTATCTGTCTCTCTGTCTATCTGACTACCTATCTGTCTGTCTATCTGTCTGTCTGTCTGTCTATCTGACTACCTGTGTGTCTATCTTTTTGTCTGTCCATCTGACTATCTGTCTGTCTATCTGTCTATCATTCTGTGTATCTGTTTGTCTATGTATCTTTCTCTCTATTTCAGTATCTATTTATGTGTCTGTCTGTTTACATATCTGTCTCTCTGTCTAAGTACCTGTCTGTCTAGCTATCTGTCTGTCTATGTATCTATCTGTCTTACTGTCTGACTACCTATCTGTCTATCTATCTGTCCGTCTATCTCACTATCTGTTTGTCTATCTGACTATCTGAATGTATAACTGTCTCTTCACACGTCTGTCCACTTGTCTATCTGTCTATCTCTCTGTCTATCTGTCTATTTGTCTACCTGTCTATCTAAATATCAGTCTGTCTATCTATATGTCTATCAGCATGGCTAACTGTCTGCTTACCTGACTATCTCTCTGTCTATGTGTCTGTCTTACCGACTTTCTATCTAGCCACCTGTCTGTCTACCTGTCTCCTTGTCTGACTACCTGTCCATATGTCTATCTCTCTGTCTGTCTATCTGTCCGTATATCTGTCTCTCTGTCTGTCTGTCTATCTATCTATCTATCTATCTATGTGTCCGCCTATCTGCTCTTCTGTCTGTCTGTCTGTCTGTCTGTCTGTCGGTCGGTCTCTCTGTCTAGCCACCTGCCTGTCTACCTGTCTCCTTGTCTGACTACCTGTCCATATGTCTATCTCTCTGTCTGTCTATCTGTCCGTATATCTGTCTGTCTATTTGTCTGTCTATCTGTCTCTCTGTCTGACCACCTGTCTGTCTATCTGTCTGTCATTCTGTGTTTCTGTTTGTCTATGTATCTTTCTCTCTATTTAAATATCTATCTATGTGTCTGTCTGTCTACCATCTGCCTTTCTGTCTAAGTACCTTTCTATCTATTTATCCGTCTGTCTATCTATCTATCTGTCTGTCTGTTTGTCTGTCTGTCTGTCTGTCTATTAATGTGTCTGTCAATCTGTCTATCTATATGTGTGTAAGTGAAGGTCTATCTGTCTCTCTGTCTATACGTCAATCTAACTATTTATCTATCTGTCTTTTCATATGTCTATCGGTATGACTCTCTACATGTCTCTCCATGTGTCTATTTGTTTGTCTATTTGTCTATCTGTCTAACTGCCTGACTATCTGTGTATCTGTCTGTCTATATGTCTATATCTCTAATTGAATATCTATCTATGTGTCTGTCTGTCTGTCTGTCTGACTAGCTGTCTGTCTATCTATCTGTCTGTCTGTCTATCTGTCTCTCTGTCTATCTGACTACCTATCTGTCTGTCTATCTGTCTGTCTGTCTGTCTGTCTATCTGACTACCTGTGTGTCTATCTTTTTGTCTGTCCATCTGACTATCTGTCTGTCTATCTGTCTATCATTCTGTGTATCTGTTTGTCTATGTATCTTTCTCTCTATTTCAGTATCTATTTATGTGTCTGTCTGTTTACATATCTGTCTCTCTGTCTAAGTACCTGTCTGTCTAGCTATCTGTCTGTCTATGTATCTATCTGTCTACTGTCTGACTACCTATCTGTCTATCTATCTGTCCGTCTATCTCACTATCTGTTTGTCTATCTGACTATCTGAATGTATAACTGTCTCTTCACACGTCTGTCCACTTGTCTATCTGTCTATCTCTCTGTCTATCTGTCTATTTGTCTACCTGTCTATCTAAATATCAGTCTGTCTATCTATATGTCTATCAGCATGGCTAACTGTCTGCTTACCTGACTATCTCTCTGTCTATGTGTCTGTCTTACCGACTTTCTATCTAGCCACCTGTCTGTCTACCTGTCTCCTTGTCTGACTACCTGTCCATATGTCTATCTCTCTGTCTGTCTATCTGTCCGTATATCTGTCTCTCTGTCTGTCTGTCTATCTATCTATCTATCTATCTATCTATGTGTCCGCCTATCTGCTCTTCTGTCTGTCTGTCTGTCTGTCGGTCGGCGTCTCTCTGTCTAGCCACCTGCCTGTCTACCTGTCTCCTTGTCTGACTACCTGTCCATATGTCTATCTCTCTGTCTGTCTATCTGTCCGTATATCTGTCTGTCTACTTTGTCTGTCTATCTGTCTCTCTGTCTGACCACCTGTCTGTCTATCTGTCTGTCATTCTGTGTTTCTGTTTGTCTATGTACTTTCTCTCTATTTAAATATCTATCTATGTGTCTGTCTGTCTACCATCTGCCTTTCTGTCTAAGTACCTTTCTATCTATTTACCCGTCTGTCTATCTATCTATCTGTCTGTCTGTTTGTCTGTCTGTCTGTCTGTCTATTAATGTGTCTGTCAATCTGTCTATCTATATGTGTGTAAGTGAAGGTCTATCTGTCTCTCTGTCTATACGTCAATCTAACTATTTATCTATCTGTCTTTTCATATGTCTATCGGTATGACTCTCTACATGTCTCTCCATGTGTCTATTTGTTTGTCTATTTGTCTATCTGTCTAACTGCCTGACTATCTGTGTATCTGTCTGTCTATATGTCTATATCTCTAATTGAATATCTATCTATGTGTCTGTCTGTCTGTCTGTCTGACTAGCTGTCTGTCTATCTATCTGTCTGTCTGTCTATCTGTCTCTCTGTCTATCTGACTACCTATCTGTCTGTCTATCTGTCTGTCTGTCTGTCTGTCTATCTGACTACCTGTGTGTCTATCTTTTTGTCTGTCCATCTGACTATCTGTCTGTCTATCTGTCTATCATTCTGTGTATCTGTTTGTCTATGTATCTTTCTCTCTATTTCAGTATCTATTTATGTGTCTGTCTGTTTACATATCTGTCTCTCTGTCTAAGTACCTGTCTGTCTAGCTATCTGTCTGTCTATGTATCTATCTGTCTTACTGTCTGACTACCTATCTGTCTATCTATCTGTCCGTCTATCTCACTATCTGTTTGTCTATCTGACTATCTGAATGTATAACTGTCTCTTCACACGTCTGTCCACTTGTCTATCTGTCTATCTCTCTGTCTATCTGTCTATTTGTCTACCTGTCTATCTAAATATCAGTCTGTCTATCTATATGTCTATCAGCATGGCTAACTGTCTGCTTACCTGACTATCTCTCTGTCTATGTGTCTGTCTTACCGACTTTCTATCTAGCCACCTGTCTGTCTACCTGTCTCCTTGTCTGACTACCTGTCCATCTCTCTGTCTGTCTATCTGTCCGTATATCTGTCTCTCTGTCTGTCTGTCTATCTATCTATCTATCTATCTATGTGTCCGCCTATCTGCTCTTCTGTCTGTCTGTCTGTCTGTCGGTCGGTCTCTCTGTCTAGCCACCTGCCTGTCTACCTGTCTCCTTGTCTGACTACCTGTCCATATGTCTATCTCTCTGTCTGTCTATCTGTCCGTATATCTGTCTGTCTATTTGTCTGTCTATCTGTCTCTCTGTCTGACCACCTGTCTGTCTATCTGTCTGTCATTCTGTGTTTCTGTTTGTCTATGTATCTTTCTCTCTATTTAAATATCTATCTATGTGTCTGTCTGTCTACCATCTGCCTTTCTGTCTAAGTACCTTTCTATCTATTTATCCGTCTGTCTATCTATCTATCTGTCTGTCTGTTCTGTCTGTCTGTCTGTCTATTAATGTGTCTGTCAATCTGTCTATCTATATGTGTGTAAGTGAAGGTCTATCTGTCTCTCTGTCTATACGTCAATCTAACTATTTATCTATCTGTCTTTTCATATGTCTATCGGTATGACTCTCTACATGTCTCTCCATGTGTCTATTTGTTTGTCTATTTGTCTATCTGTCTAACTGCCTGACTATCTGTGTATCTGTCTGTCTATATGTCTATATCTCTAATTGAATATCTATCTATGTGTCTGTCTGTCTGTCTGTCTGACTAGCTGTCTGTCTATCTATCTGTCTGTCTGTCTATCTGTCTCTCTGTCTATCTGACTACCTATCTGTCTGTCTATCTGTCTGTCTGTCTGTCTGTCTATCTGACTACCTGTGTGTCTATCTTTTTGTCTGTCCATCTGACTATCTGTCTGTCTATCTGTCTATCATTCTGTGTATCTGTTTGTCTATGTATCTTTCTCTCTATTTCAGTATCTATTTATGTGTCTGTCTGTTTACATATCTGTCTCTCTGTCTAAGTACCTGTCTGTCTAGCTATCTGTCTGTCTATGTATCTATCTGTCTTACTGTCTGACTACCTATCTGTCTATCTATCTGTCCGTCTATCTCACTATCTGTTTGTCTATCTGACTATCTGAATGTATAACTGTCTCTTCACACGTCTGTCCACTTGTCTATCTGTCTATCTCTCTGTCTATCTGTCTATTTGTCTACCTGTCTATCTAAATATCAGTCTGTCTATCTATATGTCTATCAGCATGGCTAACTGTCTGCTTACCTGACTATCTCTCTGTCTATGTGTCTGTCTTACCGACTTTCTATCTAGCCACCTGTCTGTCTACCTGTCTCCTTGTCTGACTACCTGTCCATATGTCTATCTCTGTCTGTCTATCTAGTCTATCTGTCTATGTCTATCTATCTATCTATCTATCTATCTATGTGTCCGCCTATCTGCTCTTCTGTCTGTTCTGTCTGTCGGTCGGTCTCTCTGTCTAGCCACCTGCCTGTCTACCTGTCTCCTTGTCTGACTACCTGTCCATATGTCTATCTCTCTGTCTGTCTATCTGTCCGTATATCTGTCTGTCTACTTGTCTGTCTATCTGTCTCTCTGTCTGACCACCTGTCTGTCTATCTGTCTGTCATTCTGTGTTTCTGTTTGTCTATGTATCTTTCTCTCTATTTAAATATCTATCTATGTGTCTGTCTGTCTACCATCTGCCTTTCTGTCTAAGTACCTTTCTATCTATTTATCCGTCTGTCCTATCTATCTATCTGTCTGTCTGTTTGTCTGTCTGTCTGTCTATTAATGTGTCTGTCAATCTGTCTATCTATATGTGTGTAAGTGAAGGTCTATCTGTCTCTCTGTCTATACGTCAATCTAACTATTTATCTATCTGTCTTTTCATATGTCTATCGGTATGACTCTCTACATGTCTCTCCATGTGTCTATTTGTTTGTCTATTTGTCTATCTGTCTAACTGCCTGACTATCTGTGTATCTGTCTGTCTATATGTCTATATCTCTAATTGAATATCTATCTATGTGTCTGTCTGTCTGTCTGTCTGACTAGCTGTCTGTCTATCTATCTGTCTGTCTGTCTATCTGTCTCTCTGTCTATCTGACTACCTATCTGTCTGTCTATCTGTCTGTCTGTCTGTCTGTCTATCTGACTACCTGTGTGTCTATCTTTTTGTCTGTCCATCTGACTATCTGTCTGTCTATCTGTCTATCATTCTGTGTATCTGTTTGTCTATGTATCTTTCTCTCTATTTCAGTATCTATTTATGTGTCTGTCTGTTTACATATCTGTCTCTCTGTCTAAGTACCTGTCTGTCTAGCTATCTGTCTGTCTATGTATCTATCTGTCTTACTGTCTGACTACCTATCTGTCTATCTATCTGTCCGTCTATCTCACTATCTGTTTGTCTATCTGACTATCTGAATGTATAACTGTCTCTTCACACGTCTGTCCACTTGTCTATCTGTCTATCTCTCTGTCTATCTGTCTATTTGTCTACCTGTCTATCTAAATATCAGTCTGTCTATCTATATGTCTATCAGCATGGCTAACTGTCTGCTTACCTGACTATCTCTCTGTCTATGTGTCTGTCTTACCGACTTTCTATCTAGCCACCTGTCTGTCTACCTGTCTCCTTGTCTGACTACCTGTCCATATGTCTATCTCTCTGTCTGTCTATCTGTCCGTATATCTGTCTCTCTGTCTGTCTGTCTATCTATCTATCTATCTATCTATGTGTCCGCCTATCTGCTCTTCTGTCTGTCTGTCTGTCGTCGGTCGGTCTCTGTCTAGCCACCTGCCTGTCTACCTGTCTCCTTGTCTGACTACCTGTCCATATGTCTATCTCTCTGTCTGTCTATCTGTCCGTATATCTGTCTGTCTACTTGTCTGTCTATCTGTCTCTCTGTCTGACCACCTGTCTGTCTATCTGTCTGTCATTCTGTGTTTCTGTTTGTCTATGTATCTTTCTCTCTATTTAAATATCTATCTATGTGTCTGTCTGTCTACCATCTGCCTTTCTGTCTAAGTACCTTTCTATCTATTTATCCGTCTGTCTATCTATCTATCTGTCTGTCTGTTTGTCTGTCTGTCTGTCTGTCTATTAATGTGTCTGTCAATCTGTCTATCTATATGTGTGTAAGTGAAGGTCTATCTGTCTCTCTGTCTATACGTCAATCTAACTATTTATCTATCTGTCTTTTCATATGTCTATCGGTATGACTCTCTACATGTCTCTCCATGTGTCTATTTGTTTGTCTATTTGTCTATCTGTCTAACTGCCTGACTATCTGTGTATCTGTCTGTCTATATGTCTATATCTCTAATTGAATATCTATCTATGTGTCTGTCTGTCTGTCTGTCTGACTAGCTGTCTGTCTATCTATCTGTCTGTCTGTCTATCTGTCTCTCTGTCTATCTGACTACCTATCTGTCTGTCTATCTGTCTGTCTGTCTGTCTGTCTATCTGACTACCTGTGTGTCTATCTTTTTGTCTGTCCATCTGACTATCTGTCTGTCTATCTGTCTATCATTCTGTGTATCTGTTTGTCTATGTATCTTTCTCTCTATTTCAGTATCTATTTATGTGTCTGTCTGTTTACATATCTGTCTCTCTGTCTAAGTACCTGTCTGTCTAGCTATCTGTCTGTCTATGTATCTATCTGTCTTACTGTCTGACTACCTATCTGTCTATCTATCTGTCCGTCTATCTCACTATCTGTTTGTCTATCTGACTATCTGAATGTATAACTGTCTCTTCACACGTCTGTCCACTTGTCTATCTGTCTATCTCTCTGTCTATCTGTCTATTTGTCTACCTGTCTATCTAAATATCAGTCTGTCTATCTATATGTCTATCAGCATGGCTAACTGTCTGCTTACCTGACTATCTCTCTGTCTATGTGTCTGTCTTACCGACTTTCTATCTAGCCACCTGTCTGTCTACCTGTCTCCTTGTCTGACTACCTGTCCATATGTCTATCTCTCTGTCTGTCTATCTGTCCGTATATCTGTCTCTCTGTCTGTCTGTCTATCTATCTATCTATCTATCTATCTATGTGTCCGCCTATCTGCTCTTCTGTCTGTCTGTCTGTCTGGTCGGTCGGTCTCTCTGTCTAGCCACCTGCCTGTCTACCTGTCTCCTTGTCTGACTACCTGTCCATATGTCTATCTCTCTGTCTGTCTATCTGTCCGTATATCTGTCTGTCTATTTGTCTGTCTATCTGTCTCTCTGTCTGACCACCTGTCTGTCTATCTGTCTGTCATTCTGTGTTTCTGTTTGTCTATGTATCTTTCTCTCTATTTAAATATCTATCTATGTGTCTGTCTGTCTACCATCTGCCGTTCTGTCTAAGTACCTTTCTATCTATTTATCCGTCTGTCTATCTATCTATCTGTCTGTCTATCTGTCTCTCTGTCTATCTGACTACCTATCTGTCTGTCTATCTGTCTGTCCTGTCTATCTGACTACCTGTGTGTCTATCTTTTTGTCTGTCCATCTGACTATCTGTCTGTCTATCTGTCTATCATTCTGTGTATCTGTTTGTCTATGTATCTTTCTCTCTATTTCAGTATCTATTTATGTGTCTGTCTGTTTACATATCTGTCTCTCTGTCTAAGTACCTGTCTGTCTAGCTATCTGTCTGTCTATGTATCTATCTGTCTTACTGTCTGACTACCTATCTGTCTATCTATCTGTCCGTCTATCTCACTATCTGTTGTCTATCTGACTATCTGAATGTATAACTGTCTCTTCACACGTCTGTCCACTTGTCTATCTGTCTATCTCTCTGTCTATCTGTCTATTTGTCTACCTGTCTATCTAAATATCAGTCTGTCTATCTATATGTCTATCAGCATGGCTAACTGTCTGCTTACCTGACTATCTCTCTGTCTACGTGTCTGTCTTACCGACTTTCTATCTAGCCACCTGTCTGTCTACCTGTCTCCTTGTCTGACTACCTGTCCATATGTCTATCTCTCTGTCTGTCTATCTGTCCGTATATCTGTCTCTCTGTCTGTCTGTCTATCTATCTATCTATCTATCTATGTGTCCGCCTATCTGCTCTTCTGTCTGTCTGTCTGTCTGTCGGTCGGTCTCTCTGTCTAGCCACCTGCCTGTCTACCTGTCTCCTTGTCTGACTACCTGTCCATATGTCTATCTCTCTGTCTGTCTATCTGTCCGTATATCTGTCTGTCTATTTGTCTGTCTATCTGTCTCTCTGTCTGACCACCTGTCTGTCTATCTGTCTGTCATTCTGTGTTTCTGTTTGTCTGTGTAACTTTCTCTCTATTTAAATATCTATCTATGTGTCTGTCTGTCTACCATCTGCCTTTCTGTCTAAGTACCTTTCTATCTATTTACCCGTCTGTCTATCTATCTATCTGTCTGTCTGTTTGTCTGTCTGTCTGTCTATTAATGTGTCTGTCAATCTGTCTATCTATATGTGTGTAAGTGAAGGTCTATCTGTCTCTCTGTCTATACGTCAATCTAACTATTTATCTATCTGTCTTTTCATATGTCTATCGGTATGACTCTCTACATGTCTCTCCATGTGTCTATTTGTTTGTCTATTTGTCTATCTGTCTAACTGCCTGACTATCTGTGTATCTGTCTGTCTATATGTCTATATCTCTAATTGAATATCTATCTATGTGTCTGTCTGTCTGTCTGTCTGACTAGCTGTCTGTCTATCTATCTGTCTGTCTGTCTATCTGTCTCTCTGTCTATCTGACTACCTATCTGTCTGTCTATCTGTCTGTCTGTCTGTCTATCTGACTACCTGTGTGTCTATCTTTTTGTCTGTCCATCTGACTATCTGTCTGTCTATCTGTCTATCATTCTGTGTATCTGTTTGTCTATGTATCTTTCTCTCTATTTCAGTATCTATTTATGTGTCTGTCTGTTTACATATCTGTCTCTCTGTCTAAGTACCTGTCTGTCTAGCTATCTGTCTGTCTATGTATCTATCTGTCTTACTGTCTGACTACCTATCTGTCTATCTATCTGTCCGTCTATCTCACTATCTGTTTGTCTATCTGACTATCTGAATGTATAACTGTCTCTTCACACGTCTGTCCACTTGTCTATCTGTCTATCTCTCTGTCTATCTGTCTATTTGTCTACCTGTCTATCTAAATATCAGTCTGTCTATCTATATGTCTATCAGCATGGCTAACTGTCTGCTTACCTGACTATCTCTCTGTCTATGTGTCTGTCTTACCGACTTTCTATCTAGCCACCTGTCTGTCTACCTGTCTCTCTGTCTGACTACCTGTCTGTCTGTCTGTCTACCTATCTATCTATCTATCTATGTGTCCGCCTATCTGCTCTTCTGTCTGTCTGTCTGTCTGTCTGTCGGTCGGTCTCTCTGTCTAGCCACCTGCCTGTCTACCTGTCTCCTTGTCTGACTACCTGTCCATATGTCTATCTCTCTGTCTGTCTATCTGTCCGTATATCTGTCTGTCTAGTTGTCTGTCTATCTGTCTCTCTGTCTGACCACCTGTCTGTCTATCTGTCTGTCATTCTGTGTTTCTGTTTGTCTATGTATCTTTCTCTCTATTTAAATATCTATCTATGTGTCTGTCCTGTCTACCATCTGCCTCTTCTGTCTAAGATACCTTCTATCTATTTATTCCGTCCTGTCTATCTATCTATCGTCTGTCTGTTTGTCTTTCTGTCTGTCTATTAATGTGTCTGTGTCAATCTTCTATCTATATTGTGAAGTGAGTCTATCTTCCCTCTGTCTAACGTCAATCTACCTATTATCTATCTTTCTTTTTTTCATATTTCCTATCGTTATGACTCTCTACATGTCTCCCATGGTTCTATTTGTTTGTCTATTTGTCTATCGTCTAACTTGGGGGGGGGCCTGACTCCTTGTATCTGTCTGTCTATATTCTATAATCTCTAATTGAATTCTATCTATGTTCTGTCTGTCTGTCTGTCTGACTAGTCTGTCTGTTCTATCTATCTGTCTGTCTGATCTACTTTCTCTCTGCCTATCTGACTACCTATCTGTCTGTCTATCTGTCTGTCTGTCTGTCTGTCTATCTGACTACCTGTGTGTCTATCTTTTTGTCTGTCCATCGACTATCTGTCTGTCTATCTGTCTATCATTCTGTGTATCTGTTTGTCTATGTATCTTTCTCTCTAATTTCAGTATCTATTTATGTGTCTGTCTGTTTACATATCTGTCTCTCTGTCTAAGTACCTGTCTGTCTAGCTGTCTGTCTGTCCTGTCTATCTATCTATCTATCTATCTATCTGTCTTACTGTCTGACTACCTATCTGTCTATCTATCTGTCCGTCTATCTCACTATATCTGTTGTCTATCTGACTATCTGAATGTATAGACTGTCTCTTCACACACTTCTGTCCACTTGTCTATCTGTCTATCTATCTCTCTGTCTATCTGTCTATTTGTCTACCTTCTATCGGACTATCTGTCTGTCTGTCTATCTATCTGTCTATCTATCTGTCTATCTGTCTATCTATCTGTCTTACTGTCTGACTACCTGTCCATATGTCTATCTCTCTGTCTATGTGTCTGTCTTACCGACTTTCTATCTAGCCACCTGTCTGTCTGTCCTGTCTGTCTGTCCTGTCTGTCTGTCTATCTGTCTATTTGTCTATCTGTCCTGTCTGTCTATCTGTCCGTATATCTGTCTCTCTGTCTGTCTATCTATCTATCTATCTATCTATCTATGTGTCCGCCTATCTGCTCTTCTGTCTGTCTGTCTGTCTGTCTGTCGGTCGGTCTCTCTGTCTAGCCACCTGCCTGTCTACCTGTCTCCTTGTCTGACTACCTGTCCATATGTCTATCTCTCTGTCTGTCTATCTGTCTATTTGTCTATCTGTCTATTTGTCTGTCTATCTGTCTATCTATCTGTCTTACTGTCTGACTACCTATCTGTCTATCTATCTGTCTGTCATTCTGTGTTCTGTTTGTCTATGTATCTTTCTCTCTATTTAAATATCTATCTATGTGTCTGTCTGTCTACCATCTGCCTTTCTGTCTAAGTACCTTTCTATCTATTTATCCGTCTGTCTATCTATCTATCTGTCTGTCTGTCCTGTCTATCTGTCTCTCTGTCTATCTGACTACCTATCTGTCTGTCTGTCTGTCTGTCCTGTCTATCTGACTACCTGTGTGTCTATCTTTTTGTCTGTCCATCTGACTATCTGTCTGTCTATCTGTCTATCTATCTGTCTATCTGTCTATTTGTCTATCTGTCCGTCTATCTCACTATCTGTTTGTCTATGTATCTTTCTCTCTATTTCAGTATCTATTTATGTGTCTGTCTGTTTACATATCTGTCTCTCTGTCTAAGTACCTGTCTGTCTAGCTATCTGTCTGTCTATCTATCTGTCTGTCCTATCTGTCTATCTGTCTATCTATCTGTCCTGTCTATCTGTCTCTCTGTCTATCTGTCTATCTGTCTATTTGTCTATCTGTCTATCTGTCCGTATATCTGTCTCTCTGTCTAAGTACCTGTCTGTCTATCTGTCTATTTGTCTATCTGTCTATCTCTCTGTCTGTCTGTCTATTGTCTATCTGTCTGTCTATCTGACTACCTATCAGTCTGTCTATCTATATGTCTATCAGCATGGCTAACTGTCTGCTTACCTGACTATCTCTCTGTCTATGTGTCTGTCTTACCGACTTTCTATCTAGCCACCTGTCTGTCTACCTGTCTCCTTGTCTGACTACCTATCTGTCTGTCTGTCTATCTATCTATCTATCTATCTATCTGTCTGTCTATCTGACTATCTGTCTGTCTTCTGTCTGTCTGTCGGTCGGTCTCTCTGTCTAGCCACCTGCCTGTCTACCTGTCTCCTTGTCTGACTACCTATCTGTCTGTCTGTCTGTCCTATCTGTCTATCTGTCTGTCCTGTCTATCTGTCCGTATATCTGTCCTGTCTATCTGTCTGTCTGTCTGTCTATCTGTCTCTCTGTCTGACCACCTGTCCTGTCTATCTGTCTGTCATTCTGTGTTTCTGTTTGTCTATGTATCTTTCTCTCTATTTAAATATCTATCTATGTGTCTGTCTGTCTGTCTGACTACCTATCTGTCTGTCTGTCTGACTACCTATCTGTCTATCTATCTGTCTGTCTATCTATCTATCTATCTGTCTGTCTGTCTATCTGTCTCTCTGTCTATCTGACTACCTATCTGTCTGTCTATCGTCTGTCTGTCTATCTGACTACCTGTGTGTCTATCTTTTTGTCTGTCCATCTGACTATCTGTCTGTCCTATCTGTCTATCATTCTGTGTATCTGTTTGTCTATGTATCTTTCTCTCTATTTCAGTATCTATTTATGTGTCTGTCTGTCTATCTGTCTCTCTGTCTATCTGTCTCTCTGTCTAAGTACCTGTCTGTCTATCTGACTATCTGTCTGTCTATGTATCTATCTGTCTTACTGTCTGACTACCTATCTGTCTATCTATCTGTCCGTCTATCTCACTATCTGTTTGTCTATCTGACTATCTGAATGTATAACTGTCTCTTCACACGTCTGTCCACTTGTCTATCTGTCTCTCTGTCTGTCTATCTGTCTATTTGTCTACCTGTCTATCTAAATATCAGTCTGTCTATCTATCTGTCTATCTATCTGTCTGTCTATCTGACTACCTATCTGTCTGTCTGTCTATCTGTCTCTCTGTCTATGTGTCTGTCTTACCGACTTTCTATCTAGCCACCTGTCCTGTCTACCTGTCTCCTTGTCTGACTACCTGTCCATATGTCTATCTCTCTGTCTGTCTATCTGTCCGTATATCTGTCTCTCTGTCTGTCTGTCTATCTATCTGTCTATCTATCTATGTGTCCGCCTATCTGCTCTTCTGTCTGTCTGTCTGTCTGTCTGTCGGTCGGTCTCTCTGTCTAGCCACCTGCCTGTCTACCTGTCTCCTTGTCTGACTACCTGTCCATATGTCTATCTCTCTGTCTGTCTATCTGTCCGTATATCTGTCTCTCTGTCTATGTGTCTGTCTGTCTATCTGTCCTCTCTGTCTATCTGACTACCTATCTGTCTGTCTATCTGTCTGTCATTCTGTGTTTCTGTTTTGTCTATGTATCTATCTGTCTGTCATTCTGTGTTTCTGTTTTGTCTATGTATCTTTCTCTCTATTTAAATATCTATCTATGTGTCTGTCTGTCTGTCTACCATCTGCCTTTCTGTCTAAGTACCTTTCTATCTATTTATCCGTCTGTCTATCTATCTATCTGTCTGTCTGGTCTGTCTGTCTATCTGTCTGTCTGTCTATTAATGTGTCTGTCAATCTGTCTATCTATATGTGTGTAAGTGAAGGTCTATCTGTCTCTCTGTCTATACGTCAATCTAACTATTTATCTATCTGTCTTTTCATATGTCTATCGGTATGACTCTCTACATGTCTCTCCATGTGTCTATTTGTTTGTCTATTTGTCTATCTGTCTGTCTATCTGTCTGTCTATCTGTCTGTCTATCTGTCTATCTATATGTCTATATCTCTAATTGAATATCTATCTATGTGTCTGTCTGTCTGTCTGTCTGTCTGACTAGCTGTCTGTCTATCTATCTGTCTGTCCTGTCTATCTGTCTCTCTGTCTATCTGACTACCTATCTGTCTGTCTATCTGTCTGTCTGTCTGACTAGCTGTCTGTCTATCTGACTACCTGTGTGTCTATCTTTTTGTCTGTCCATCTGACTATCTGTCTGTCTATCTGTCTATCATTCTGTGTATCTGTCTGTCTATCTATCTGTCTGTCCTATCTGTCTATCTATCTATCTATGTGTCTGTCTGTCTGTCTATCTATCTGTCTGTCTATCTGTCTCTCTGTCTAAGTACCTGTCTGTCTATCTATCTGTCTGTCTATGTATCTATCTGTCCTCTCTGTCTATCTGACTACCTATCTGTCTATCTATCTGTCCGTCTATCTCACTATCTGTTTGTCTATCTGACTATCTGTCTGTATATCTGTCTCTCTGTCTGACCACCTGTCTGTCTATCTGTCTCTCTGTCTATCTGTCTAT
>JALJAT010000165.1:0-36124 GCA_034768735.1 Schistosoma mekongi | reverse complement strand
CACTCAACTGATAAATCTTCATATTTTGTGTAGCTTCTAAAAACTCACATGAGTTTCATATTCATGTGTGTTGTTGATTTATGATTGGATACATTTGAATAGAAGAAACAACTTAGGTTGCCATATAATTTGGCCTATTCAATGGTTGTGGAGAAATTGGTTTTGGTGAACGACTAAAAATTGCATTGGTGACGATGATAATTTTTTGATGTGTATCTGAATTTGAAATTTCACCACGTTGAACATAATTCTAAGTCATTATCTTGATCGTATCTCTCCATTTTTAGCATCCTCATGACTGCATAAATTTAGTTCAGACTGCATTAATTCTTATTACAGTGATCACCAGCACGAAGTCCCTGTATTCAGCTATTACCTTTTTTCCCCAGATTACATGTTGTAGCGGGATAGAATGTGACCGAATCAATACCACCTCTGCTGAAAACCCCATGGTATAGATTGTCCGGATCAACTAAACGAATTGAACAAGGTTGATACAGCCATTTATTAAACACATGTCAATGTTTATGAAAAAATTGTCTTTTAAAATGATTGTCTTGTAAACATGTACAAAGAAAAAGGGAAAAAACACAATATGTCCCAAACAATCACAATATCACATAAATGAATTATGATTTAAGTTCCATCGATTGGTTCCCCCCTTTAATTGGAATACAATTGGCTTAGACGTTCGTAGGCACCATTAGGAATGTTTGGATTTGTCTACGCGTTTGGTGCATAAACACTTCAAATGGATTTACAGAATATGATGAATTCTACTACCAACTTCATACTTTCTGCACTTTATTGATTTTCTAGTCGTATCACATTCACTACACACGCCTTAGATTTATACTGATGATCAATCAGAGTATCAGTTGAAACTATCATGAAGAGGATAATGGCTTATTTTATGTGAGACTCTATAACAGTATGCATAATCTATTCTATTAAGGATCAAACCCAGAATCATCATAGTTCTCGATGAGCACTTAACCATAATACTTCCAACTACCAATGTAGTCACAGTTTGGTATGGACCATTCAATTACATCTTACCTCAACTATAGCTGAATTCTATTTGTCATACTGATGGAAAGGATCATGATAATATATCTCATCTAACGTTAATCACAGTTTATAACCTGTTATTCATTTAAAAACGGATAAGTTAACAGCCACAAACTTTCATTCGACTGGATGCATACAAAGCATCTCAAAAATAAATAGATCTTTAAACTTTACTACCTAGGTCTCACAATACTAATGAGTATTCTTTTTTGAATTTTTGGGCAAGCAAAGATAAGTATTTGACATCTCTATTTTGATCAAACAGTAACGATCAGTAATTAATCCCATTTAGTGAATATATCTGAAAGTGAGATAAAACAGGTGTAGTTCACATTGTGGTACGAAATTCGTCATTAAATATGTTAAACAGAAGTGAAATTTACATTACTCTATATAGCCTTTCCCATATATAGATATGAACATAAGACAGTATCCAAATTAAATAAATAAGTATGATTGAGCATATTACGACTTATTTTATATCTGACTACTTACATAGATTCACTGTCTGATAAACCAACATACTGCAGAAGACGTTAGTTTTGGTCATCATGCACAAAGTATTGACAAGTATTTATCATCATAGTACATCGAGGACAATGGTTCTATTTTATTAGACCATACTATTCAGTGGCAACTAAACAGTCAAAAATAATGATGCACATTAAAATCGACGTTGGTCTTTTATATTGATAGGAACAACAAATTCAAGTAATCGCCTGTGTTTTTCAATAATGGGCACATTGTCTTGGTAATGGTTGATAAACCGAATTCAGGAAACTCAGCTGTTCATAAACATTCAGTATACACTTTCAGAAAAGAGAAAATGTGAAACGCTCATGGATCTAAGTATTTTCATAGCTGTATCAAAAAGTGACAACAATTAAAAACATTTCATTCTCCATTAAGTGAGAATGCTATGAAAGGAATAATAGTATACGTACATATAAATATACATTGTAATATTTAAGTTGGATTGTGACTGCTAGGTGGAATCCAAGACGCACGTTTCGTCCTATTTGGGACTCAGATGCTGGATATACCTGAATCCGAATGTTGAAGTTCACACGGAGATTCGAACTCAGCCCGCTTCGCGCCAAACGCCACCGCGTTCACCACTAGGCTACTGTGTCCAGACAGACACAAGTATGACCGTTGCTATATCGAGGCAATCCGCTCAGGATGCACTTATGGCAACAGAGACTGGTCAATTTAAGTCGATTACAAATAAACGGGAAGATACTAGCTTATCCTAATTAAATATACCTTGTACTTGTGTGTGATGATTTTTATTGTCTTACTTGTCGCTTATTTTTAAGGAATTCCATTCATGTCCAGAGTGACATTTTACTCATACTTTGCAATAATGTTATATTTCATATTTCATTGGTTCTCACGTGCTTTGAACGGCTGTTTATACTACATACTATTAATTTATTTCGCCTAATTACGAAAGTAGATAGTAAACATAAGTTGGGATAGAAAAGAAAATTAATGAGTTAACTTGTTTCAATTATGCGTTAAAATAAGATCTGTCAAGCAAAGACCTGAACACATGATTCAGAATATAAAACTATCTGTTAGAATTGTACAACGAAACGAAATTTGATCAAATACTAACTGTCTAGTGAGTCTACATTCGATAATATGTATTGCATCCAGGCTATTTAACTTGTTTTCTTTTATGATCAATACATTTAGGCTTGACTATATTACTAAGTGCTTGTGACGAGTTCAACGCATTTGTTTATATGAAATCTTTGTTAATGCATTTTGTTTAGTGTAAACCTTAAAAGTCGGATAATATTTAGCTGTCTGTAAGCTGTTTGAGTAAAGAATGGCAATTTGTTATCAAATGGTTGATGTCTGTTGTGAAGTAGGATTTTGTGGTTTACCGTGATAAATGTCCATCGTTTTTACGATCTTATTCAAAATGCTGGTTATTGGACAGGGAACGATGATTTGATAACAAAAGTGTATATATGTTACAAACAACTAAGTTTATTACTAATCTCTACAAAGTCATCTTAATTCACTTACGATTCTTAGCACACTAGTGGCTAACTTTAAGATGTTTCTGAAGTTTTACTCTGAAATCCTCAATGGTGGTGTTGAGACATACCGGCAGTAAGATGATTAATACCAATGACATTGAATAATCGTGGTGCATTATCTTAAATTGATGGTTGTGAGAATTATATTATTGGATATCAGCCCAGTGGTGCAGACGCTTAGACGTTCACCAACCTGAAGCCCCTGCGGGATGGTATCAAGGGAGAAAACTGTTTAGGGAACTTACAGTAAAAGGACACAGCTGTCCAATCCTCTTTGTACCTCACTTTCATTCAACCAAAGTCAGTCTAAAACGAATTTAATAAACGTAATACCCATCCTCACTAAACCACCTGAATGCATAACACTCGATATTCTTAAATTCTATATGTTTGATTGCCGTAAAGGATCCCCCGTTTGCTTCACAGAATCTACACAAGTACAATAAAATATCCGTTTTATAAACATTTGACAACTTAAATATACACTTAGTGCATAAAAAATGTTCTGAAAAACCAAGTGGTTATCATTTATTTCCATCCATTGATTTGTTGCCAGTCTTGAACAAATGGCATTTTTTCCATTGCCAAATATATTTGATATATGCATTGGGCAGTAATTACTTTTCATTTACACAAATGTAAAATGTTATGTGTACCATCATGAAGACGTGTGTTTAAGGCGTTCAACAACTTAATTCTTTTTAGGTTGTAAACACTGTATGACAGGATGTAAGTGGAAACACTTATAATTGAATAAAAATTTAGAAAAAAACACAGCAAATGTACAGCATGCTTGGATAAATACTGGCTACTGCTAACTAATCATATGATCTCTTGATATGAGTTACTTAACGTGCTCAGATATTAAGTACATATAAAACTTGGTTATCAGGATTTACTATTAATCAACATTTAATTATTCGATTAAATATATCACAGATTGATGTTGACAGGGTACCATTTAAAACCAGGGAGCACTGGACAGCTGTTTCGTTCTAGTGTGGAATTCTTCAGCAGTGCCCACCACAGATTCCGCACCAGGGGCTTCAGGTTGACAGAGAACGCCTAACCCTCTGCACCATTGTTTCTACATCCAATAGTAGAATCTCCACATCCATTAGTTTGTGATATAGCTAAACGATCATCCATTGTCATTGGTAATAACCATCACACACCAGACAAGTCTACACTCCACCAGTCACGACATCTCATTAGAACTTCGGGAAAATCCAGGAGTTAGTCACTAATGAGCTTATTATTATAGTTCACATTAGATAGTTATTTTTGTGGTGATTGGTTATTTATTTGATTGAATATGTCACAGACTGATGTTGGCAGTGTGCCACTGAAAGCCAGCGAGCGCTGGACAGCTGTTTATTCTAGTGTGGGACTCCTCAACAGTGAGAATCCTGGATTCGCCACCAGGTGCTTCCTAGTTTTTAATAGTATCCAACATTAATCTGGGACATAATCAATCAGATAAATAACCAATCTCCACAAAAATAACCATCCCAATTGAATTTAATTATTCATTTATTAAATAACCAACTTCATTGGTGACTGTTAATTGAATAAAAGATAAATTTGTAAATATTTACTTACTCATACATACAAATAATTAAAACAATTTAATCAATGATCAATGTTTCTATTTGTTTTGTTCAATATTCAATATGTAGTTATAACTATCTGACAAATAATGAGTTATTTTAAATCCGTAATCAATATAATTACTTTTTGAAGTATAGAAAAGTGATCATATCCATTAAAAACAATTGATCTATTGAATGTTGAATTTTTTGTTATTAAGAGAGTAAACTAAAAAAAATATTTTTAAGTAATCTGATGTATTATTTACTAATATAACTATGATATACGCCTTATGTACATGAACCAATTAAAAATGTAGAAAATAATGTCTATTCCATTTATACACATGACATTAAACATAATAATAATTTTATATTAATTGAATTAATGAATTATTAGGACAGTTTATTTTGTTTGTTTAATTTCTATGTTCAATTCAATTTATTCGCATAATCATTCATTGTTTAAGCTAATAGTTGTATGGTTTACTCTTATGTAACAAAGTATCCATCCACGCTAAATAAATAAATAAATAAAAGCTCAGTTTATGTTAATTAATACAATTATATCAAAAGAAAATAAGGTCAACTTATTTAGTAATGGAATAATACTTATTAATAATAATGATAATATGCATATATATATATATATATATATATATATATATATATGTATATGTATATATACTCCTTCAAATATGTATTCTCAGATCGTACTTTCAGAAATAAACAAAGTGAGAGTGTATCATACATCATTATCAAAGAATTAATTAATTAATTTTATTTATTATTTGAAAGAATTATTTTGATTATAAGGAGTAACGGTTTGTTCAATATATTCATTTTGCTTGATGATATTACAATGTGTTCTAATAAATTCAATGTTTAATGATAAAAATTAATGATTTAATAATAATGAGTAATAAAAGTGTATTTCAATTGGGACGGTTATTATTGTGAAGATTGGTTATTTTATTTGATTGAATATATGACAGATTGATGTTGGCAGGGTACCATTGAAAACCAGGGAGCACTAGACAGCTGTTTCGTTCTAGTGTGGAACCCCTCACCAGTTCTCCTTAGTTTTCAATGGTACCCTTCCAACATCAATCTGTTATATATTCAATCAACTAAAATTGTATTTAATGATAGTTATGCAACAGTTTTAAATCTTCTTTAAACTATGTTTATACTTAGGTTCTAATGTGCTAAAGCAGTACAATCATCATTATTGCTTGGTTGCTTTAGAATATGTGTATTATACTCTAAACTTTGGTTTATTTTGTCAGTCACTTTCTAGTAACATGGTAATAGTAACACTGAGTTACATTTGTTTGAGTTAGTACGAAACGTTTGTTGGTATTCATTAAGTTTATGCGTCAGTTTTCTATTCATTTAATGAATGCATGTTGTCGATTAGTTCGTAGCTTTTTTTAAAGAGTTTTTATTTCAACTAATAACTTTTAATAAACTCGTTTTTATTCTGCATATCAAATTTTGTCACATTGACATATAGTAAATTCCATATATTGAAATCTTTAAAGATGATTTAGGAAGTGAAATAAAACCCTTGACATTACGTCCAGCGTATAATGGTAACTATAGGTAACGGTATCCCATTTATAATATAACTAAGTGGCATTGACTTTCATCTATTTTGTGGTAATAAATGTACATCGAAGCAGAAATTTACAATCAACAACTGGTTGTTTAAACATTAAATTTCTTTAAAAAAAGCCTAAAATAGCAGTTATATTGAAAACAAGTACATTTCATCATCAGAATTGTAGGTTAATACATATCTTGGTAGAAAAATACTGATTATTGCGTAATATATTGTGTACATATTACACTGGCTCCTCATTAGTTGCCTAGCTACCGCCCGTAATACAAATCTCTACCAGACATATAGAAAGAAAGTGTAAAACTCATCTAAGCGTTATCACCTTGTTTCCTAGTAGACAGAGAGACAGACAGCCAAGAAAGTGTGATTCATCTGGTTTATATTAAGAATCTTAATGCCGACGAAAATTTTCTTCAATCACACTGAAAATTTAGATAATTTCAGCATCTATAAAAATTAAGGTACTTAATCATTTCCTTCACTTATGTGATGAGTTTCATATACTATTTAAGTGTGTTCTTTTTTTCAGTCGTCGTGTCATTATGTCTCTAACAACATAAATCTTAAACTGTAATTTCATGAATACAGATAGTTTTGAAATGCTACAAGGAAATACTTATTCTTTAAACGGTATTTTATGTATGACACTGTCGGTGATATGTTGACATAACGGCTGGAAAAGATACAGCATTAAACATTCAACATCGAAAGCAACATTACATAGACTATTGTTTATAATGCACTTCAATTTAATTTAACTGGTTCAAATTGTGCGACTCGCGAAATTTATTACGTTTGATTTGGTAACAACGCTGAGTAAGACTTGAGAAACAATAACAATGCTATAATGTAACATAAGTTAGATAACCAATATAAACAAAGAATAGTGACTGTTTTCATTTGGACATACAAATCAACTTTCGAAAGTTTAATGAAGACGGATTTAAGATATTTTAGATCGGTGAAATTTTATCTGATCAACACCTTGAAGAGTTCAGAAAACTTACTAGATGTTGTGTTGTTGAGATGTAAGCAACCAATAAAGTTTGATATTTTCATTCTATACTTCAAGTTGTAGTGTTGTCACTAGTCAACGTGAATGGATATGTCTGGCACTGATTTTGATGTTAGGTATTTCTGAGTAATTTTAACACATAGAACCAATTGACATGTGTTCGAATTGCAAAGTAATCACCAGTATATTCTAGGTTATAGTTGGTAACTAGTACAGAGCCTATGTATATGATATTTGCGTAGATGACGCCTGATTGGCTAATATCACAACACGGCGATGAAAATTAGTGATCACCTTTCAACTTAGTTCAGGCTATTCAATTTTATTGTAAGTTTGGTTAATTCGTAGAAGTCATTAACCTCGTATCCAATGCTTGCAAATAATTATGTAGACAGCACAGAGGTTAATTATGATCCTAACTGGTGTACCATGCAGAAAACAATTACTACTCTATAATTATGAAGTTTTGTACACATGATTTCATAAACGAAACGAAAGAAGCATATCGTAATCAGATCATTCAAGCGGAAATTATGGTTCATGAATTTATCTTTAGAAAATTTCTCCATATACAGCTATAATTGAATAGTAAACATTATTAAATTCGTGTAATCCTTATGATTGATTGGATTCTATGAATTCAGTTTCAGTATGAACACTAGTCTGAATAAATCAGCATACGACAAATTCTATTTTAACACTAAATGAATACCAGTACAGAACAAAAAACTCCTAGTCTTAGGTTTCATGCTAATTAGCATTAGTTAGTAAGGAACACCTACAATCTTTATTCACTTTATTGTACTATACAGAAACTACCAGTTTTTAGTTTGAATTACAATTATGAATAAATTATAATTCACAATACTTTCATATAAACCTACATTGAACTAGATTTAATGATGTATCTCTAGTAGGAGTACATGGCTACATAAAACTATATTGTGAATCGTAAACAAAGGTGCATGTACTCTTATCTGACATTGTCCTCATTGTCAAGTGGGAGGAAGGGGAAAGGTGGCGAATAAAGGAGTTAGGTGCAAAACGCCAGTTATTGTTTCTACAAAAACTATAAATGGTGCCTAACATATCTGATAAATAGATAGAAGAAAATCGTGTATACAAAGAAAGATTGATTTTAAAATGCTCTACAACAAAAGGATCAATGGAATTGTTTGAGTTTGATTGTGACTAGCAAGAGGAACACAGGACCCACATTTCTTCTTATTAAGTTCAGGTCCCAGTATGAACATCAACACTCAGATACAGCTACACTCAGCTGATTAGTCCTAAATAGGATGAAACGTGCCTTTTGGATTCCGCTTGTTAATCACAATCCAACTCAAACAATATTTGTAAGCTACCGCAATATCAAAGCAACCCGCTCATGATGCACATATGACAACAGAAATTGACCAATTTCAGTCGATGACGAATCAACATTAAATTTCAATTGTATTCAAATTAAATCAATGTAAATTTATTTTTTAATGTTTTAAGTTTTAATTTTGCAAAAATGTTAACTGTCCATTTTGTAGCAAGTGAATGTGGTGTACAAAATTCTACCTAACGTATTGCATTTTAAAATGTCTAAATTGGTAAATAAAAGATCAACTATGGACCAGGAGTGCCATTTTTAACATTTCGTAATGTTTATATTCATAACAGGTTGTATCTTTCTAGGCATGAAGCCAATCAATTAAATGGTTCGATGCAGTTAGTAAGGAGCATTGGATCTATGTCACATAGTACTTTAGTTGTGTATGTAACCATTTAGTTATTCAGGCAGAGATTAACAGCCTGGAAGATCTAGATATAGATTACTGAGTACTACATAGTACCAAGTTTTCATTGTCTTTAAAAATGAGCAGATATCTAAAATAGCTCATTGTTTCCGGAAAATTAAGAAATCAGTGAATTGAACTTAACATGAAATTTGTGAGATGCGATTTCAAAGTTAACGGCTTCATAGGTTCAATAAAACTAATGATAAATTACTACTAAATGAGTCAATTATAGAGAATGATATATTGTTGTATTATTAGTGAGACTGTCAATATCCTCAAATGATCTTCCTATTATTCTCTATGCTGGTATGAAAAAAAGATCAATTAATGTTCAGACCACAGAATTTCGTGATTTTTCATATCCCAGATGAAATACATATAAAGAACCATTTCAATGTAGGAGATACCGGGTATCTATTTCAACTTAATTTTTGAACTCTCCAGTACTGCGAATCACTGATTGAACCCAGGCTCATTTAGCATATTCATCAAATTACCGATCAACCATTTGGAATGTCTACGTTTATTTCATCTGTGATATGAAACTTTGATAGTTAGTCCATTACAAATTGACTTCAACTGGAGATCTACTGGAAACTTAGAAACCGTATATAACAATAAGCAAAACATAAAATTCTAATTCATCTCAATACTTGGAAGTTTGAATTTTCTCTTGTATATGATTAATATATTAGATATTGTGTTACCAGTTCTCAGTTATAAGGAAATCTATAAGAACTACCGATATTTCATGTATTATTTGGCGGAGTGAGGGTGGGAGAATAAATTTACAGCCCAGGTATCATTCTGTTTCAAACTCCGCGATACATAACTAATTTTGTTATTCATAGTAGTATGCAAATTCGTTTCAAGTCTTAAAGCACTATATACTAAGGAGATGAGTTAGTATCAAGACTCAATTTCATCTATCTAACGAGTAACTTATAAAATACACTGTACGTTATAGCTTTCAATACTAAGCACATTTTTGAAAATATCTGTGTAATTGCAATTTCAGTCGTTGTTAAAGTTCACAATCATTAAACTTCCAACAGTATGCATTAATAAAATCCAGTTCTGTACATCGCACACAAATTAACACGTACTCTGACGAACGAGACTGGGAAATCATACTCTGTCTGTTTTTATTATTCATGAATATTTATTTCACTAAATAGGTCAATGTTATCAATAAAGTTAATTTACACATAAAACATTAAAATATCTCCATATTGTATTACTTTTATTTGATTTATTTGTCCTTATTAGAAAGTAAATAGCATGATATTGATTATTAGGGAACAATAAAAATCGATTTTTATTACCATGACAACTATGAATACATGTGTTTTAATGGTATATTGATTAAATCATAGCATAAAATCAATTGTATATTAACACAAGAAAGTAAAATGAAATATTCATAAAGTTGATTAAATTTCTCAAAGTTCTCAATTGATATAAACATAAACAAAGATCTCGAACTCACAATTTAAATGATCAGAGTCCATAACATATTAGATTAGATAAAAAAAATTAGATGATTGATTACATAACTTCAAGTGAAAGACTTCGAAAAGTTTTATTTTCAAAATAAATACTAAAATTTGTAATAGTTATTAGTGATATATGCGGTTATAATAGAAATTATGTGCTTCAATGGAGATCGGTATTAAGTTTAATTGATTGTATCCGTCATAGATTGATGTTGGTTGGGTACTATTGGAAACCGTGGAGCACTAGATAACCGTTCATAATAAAATGAGATCCCACAGGAGAGCGCATAATTGATTCCTTCAGGGACTCGAAACCAGGGGCTCCAGGTTTTATAGTGAACGATTGAACAACTGTATCATAGAGCTGATCAGCCTCTACTGGTGCAGTTTCCACTTCTATCAATCTGTGTTGCAATGCTACATTTGTCCTCTATCATCGATAAAAATCGTCTCAATTCCTACAATTCTGAACCCCGCCAATCGCAGCTTTTCTTTGTTGAGCAGTACTATACATTTGCTTTAACTTGTTAAGTGATTATATTGACTTACAGAATTCAACCAATTAGATATTACCTGTTAATCATTTTATTTTGATTAGAAATCTTAGTATAAGTATATTACTGTTAACTGGAAAAATAATTGAATTTTGTTAATTCTCGTCTAGCAATCTAAAATGATACAGTTTGTGCCGGGTATACTTCATGAGTTTAAATAAAATTTCTTGTCGCTGTATTGTTTTATGGGTTTGATAGTTAAAATTAAGAAAATTTTATTGCCTATCTGGGCAACATCATCAGAGCTAACTTCGAGTACAAATGATCACTGTAAATATTTCACTCATGTAAAATCAGCCAATAACCCTATTGTTTGAAATGTTCTCTTTGGTTGAGTGTTCTATTTAACTAAACCCTTTTCTTCCACATGCTTAAATAAGCAAAGTATATCAACAATGAGCAAGAACTTGTAACGAGAGGTTTCATGTATTTAAGAATTACTGGACTACCATAAAAACAATGGTAGCTATCCTGTAATTCTATGAATTCAGTTCTCAAATAATTATGCGGTAAAAGTAAAACTCATTTATGTTCTTATTAGCTTAAAATTTAAAATCATCGAATGAAGTAATATAGTTTAAATAATTTAGATTAAACATAAACTACTTAAATGCTTAATAAGTAATTCCTCTCAGTTAAATGAAAAATATATCTTCTTATAGGTACTTATAGTAATCTAATTACACTGTATTAATATCCTTATCAGAAAGGAACTTTCCGGTTTTATTCAACATTACTATTTCATCAGATGTGTTATTAACTTCCTATTTTAATTTACGGTGATAGTGATACGCATATTTGAGAATCATAAACCTGCCAACGACAATTTATGAACTAATTATAACATTGTGTTGAATCAAACAACTAATCATTATAAGCTAACATTATAAACTGATAGTTGGATGAAAGATGTAGTAGTAGTAGCAGTAGTGTGAAGAAAGTACAAGTGGACAGATGGAATAGTTTACTTTGTGAAATTACAGAAAGTAAGAAAAATAATGAGTAGATTGACTTCAAATATATATGTAAAGATTGTTATATTCTTCACCCCAGGTTGGTCTAATATTGATTACTCATGCTTATATTTTTATCTTCTGTTCATTCTGTCTAGGCAAATTTTCTCTTGTCATCGGTATTCACTGTTGTTACTACACACGACACTCCGCGATATTCAACTTAAATGAAGTATTTCACATAGTATTACCACAGTAGCGGTTTGAGTTAAATATAATAACGGCATTGACAATAAATGTCTCATGATAATATCTATATCACAAATTAACAAGGGAAAGTATTTATAATAAAGACTGTCTCATTAATCCGTCTGTAGATTAATATCTTGAATGTTAGGCTATATGATTTTCATCGTGTTAACTACTTATAAGTAACATAAATTTTTGAGTTAAAGTGGTTTATTGAAGATTGGTTTTAAGGTTAATTGTTTGTATTCGCTATAGAATGATGTTGGTTGAGTACCTCTGAAAACTAGGAAGCACTGGACAGTTGTTTTATTTTAGTGTTAGACCCATCAGCGGTGGGTCATTTAGATTGTTTAAGGGGAATAAACCCAAGGATTCCATGTTTCCTATAGACTAACTCCCTACACCAGTGAGTCAGTCGACATCCGATAGCATAACTTCTGATTATATCAGTTTGCAATATAAAGCGACGATCATCTATTGTCATTTGTGTCTGTCTTTTGGCATGATCAAATAAATCCACATACTTATGTTATAATCAAATCACTTTTAGGCTTTCTTAATAAATATATGGAAACATTACTTATCATTAGATTTGATCATATTTCTCAAGAATTGATAGACTGAAGTAATATATGCGTTGCTTGTAGTTACTCAAAATTATACATAATACAGCAGAATTGTAATTCACTATACCAGATTAGACAACCTATTAGGTAAATTTCGTTGATTTATTTGTTTCATACATATGGAATCTGTGCTTGAATTTTGATAAGAATGTTAGGATGTATCAAATTTATTCTTCTAAAACTCACTAACCATGTATAGGTTTCCCTATAAGGTTATTTGGCAGTTATAGTTTATGGAACTATGTGGCCATCACTAAATTTACAATGATCGACAAGTCTGAAGATTAGCTATGTATATATCAACTATTACTATCACTCACTTACTGCATATGTATTATAAGTGAACGATTTTTACCTTAGTATGTATATCCAACACCTTATCAAGTATTCAGTCAGTCAACAAACTTCTTTTATCCTAACTTAACACACTTTACATTAAATGTGATTTTCTCCTTTTCTCTCAGGAACTTATAAAATATTCACCGATTCTTCCACAACTTATCGTATTTATTAACGAGACAGCTTGAAGTAGCATGACATTTTTCTCTTGGATAATTGAGTAGTTAAACAAGAGGTTATATGGAAACATATACGACCAAAGTTGTTGGATAACAAATTCAACATTAAAAAGTTATTATTCTCTGTGTAGACAATTTAAACTGACATGCTCACAGGTTTATTTAGTACTCAGTCTAGATGTCATACAAATTGTATTTAACATTTAGTTAGTGAAAAGAACTGCAAGCATATCAGTACATTTACAGACACTAGTTGTTTAGAAATTAATTTTCTAAGTGGAATAAGTAAATGGTATAAATGCCTACTCTTGGATATGTTTGAAACAAACTGTAAGTCTTGATATCTCATCTATAGCAGTTGAACTCCTCAAAAAACATATCCAGTAGTTCATTGGTTCTTATTGATAGAAAGATTAGTAAATACCTATAAGTGAAATCATAGCTGTACAATACTGTAGGTGATAAGTGCCATATCAATTTGAACTCCCACTGTTTACATTTTCGACACACACACACACAATATATATATATATATATATATACTGTTGGATTCTGGATTTGTTACATCATCATACGTCATTTATTCTAAAGTAAATTAGTATACTTTCAGAGTATTATTATTGATTAATTCAATGCTGTTTCATGCAAGAATGTAATAGTTTCCCAGTGGTTCTTTGTTTTCACTGACTGGTTAACTGCATTCACTGTTTGAGATAAATTGCAAAATTTAATAGTCTTCATTATGTACTCACTGATAGCCAATTTCATTTTGTAATTTTCAAAATTCTATTGAGGATCTATAGTAGGTAGAATTCAGGCATGAAGAGTTTATGGCATTTATCCGTTAATCGTACTAAATGTCTATCACAAAAATAATTACAAATTGAATGGAGTTAAAGTGAAAATCACTAGGTATCAACTAATTGATCTGTATGCTGAACATTTACTAAGTGACTGCATTTTTAGCTTTGAAATAAATCCTTTTGTAGTCATGACGGCACAATACTGAAGATTTCATTACTATGAAGGGAAAATTGTTTAGTACATCCTTGTCTTTCTTACGTGTTCATTCACAATTGGTTTGTGAAATAAATTATTCAATTGAGATGGTTATTTTTGTGAAGATTGGTTATTTATTTGATTGAATATGTCACAGATTGATGTTGGCAGGGTACCATTAAAGACCGGGGAGCTCTGGACAGCTGTTTCATTCTAATGTGGAATGTGGGGCGCGCACTGCTGAGGAGTTTCACACAAGAACGAAACGGCTGTCTAGTGCTCCCTGGTTTTCAATCGTAGCCTGCCAACATCAATCTGTGACATATTTAATCAAATAAACTATTATTATTTTACCACTCAAAAGTTATTTCTATTATCTAATGTTATACTTTCATCAGTAATGTACACTGATAAACCTAATTACGTAATACACTGATTAACTTTATTATGTTGCATAGTAACTAAATGATATCACCTTAACTTATTCAATTTTCTATTCATTATTATTAATGCTAAATTTTTTTTCTCTGTATTCATTTCTTTATGTAGATCTCTATTAAATACACATTGTTCCATTCTGAGTTTTTTTTCTTAAATACATTAAATTATCTACTGGACGTTTAAATGTTAAAAGAAAAAGTAAAACGTATAAAATTATACAAGTTAACACCAGTACATAAAATGTAAATGAAATTTATTATTTAAAATGTATGTGTTTTTTTCTTTTTTATTCTCATTCTACTTTATTTGAAACAAGAATAGTTACTACTTATTACTAAGACGTATTTACATTTCAGTGAGGAGTTTTATACTGAGTTTCCGATTTGACACTTTTGACGCTTTAAGCACCAACATGTAATCAATTGCTTTAATAAACGTAGACAACAATTGATTTGTTTAATGAATATAAATGTACTAGTAAAGATATTTAATTTTGTAATTAGTTAGTTTCCGGGGGAATTCATGTACATCTTAGATTGTTTTGTTATATTGTTAGTCATAAGTTTTTGTATTTATTTCAGTTCGTTTAGGATATATAGACGATAATCAAAACTAATCAATTTTGATTAATAACGACAAAATATTGTATTCTAATTTTGGTGTTTGTTTGCTATCGCTAACGAATATTTTGGAGAACAGCCTATGAAAGTCACGAGAAACTAGATGATTACCAATCAATTGAAGTCTAGGAACATTCTTGGCATCCACAATTCTCACACGAATGTATACAGTTGACGAAATTGTACGCGACATAAAATAATAAAGTGCATAGACAGTTTGATTATTAAAATAATTTCACCAATGTTTCAGTAGTCGTATCACATGTGAAACATAATTTGATTGTTTAGAAGTACGACATGGAGAATAAAGTTGAAGTATACTTTCTAAGATCATAACTGTTAGTCTGCATACATACATATGGCATAAACACCAACATTTAATGTTTCATCTAGTAAGAACTTGTAAAATTCATTAAATTAAAAAGCAAAAACTGATATGTTAATGGATTATTTGTATTGAAGAAATCAACCTAAGGTTTTCATTCATCCTACATGTTCTTATGAAGCACATAATGCCAGTATATTTTTCTGTAGTTGGATACAAGGAATCGGTTTTGATATAAGCTAGTTCGAATGCCGCCAAACGTAATTATGATCTACAGAGCATTTAAGCATCCTGTGAGATTCGAATTTATATTACTCAGCTTCATACATTGTTACACTACCATTAAGCTATTCAGAAAATTATCCACTCTCTGTAAGACCGAGATGCTTTCATTATTTTATTTTTAAATAGTGACTATCGTAGTGTTTATCCAGTTCTTTAGTGTTATTCAATTTGTATTGCTCAGATTCCGTACATGTCCTTCACTTTATTAAAACCAAACCAGCAATAACAACGAGTTTCGAAATTAACCTGATTCATTTTAGCTTGCGTACTGTGATAAAGTTGGCCGGAAATCATGATAAATATACTAATAGGGTAAACTTCCAGTGCAAGTTAAACTGTTGAGTGGAATATATATATATATATATATATATATATATATATTAAAAACAAAAGTATCAGTTTATTAATTAGAGCAGTAGATAGAGGTTAATTCACTACTCAACGAAGCAATATAATGCAGTTGATGATAATCAGACATGACGGAAATTAGACTCAGTCATTTTTAATAGAGTCAAAAATGATATGAAACAGTTAGATGAATAAGATTTGAGAAACAATAACAATGATATAATGTAACATAAGTTAGATAACCACACAAATCAACTTTCGAAAGTTTAATGAAGACGGATTTAAGATATTTTAGATCGGTGAAATTTTATCTGATCAACACCTTGAAGAGTTCAGAAAACTTACTAGATGTTGTGTTGTTGAGATGTAAGCAACCAATAAAGTTTGATATTTTCATTCTATACTTCAAGTTGTAGTGTTGTCACTAGTCAACGTGAATGGATATGTCTGGCACTGATTTTGATGTTAGGTATTTCTGAGTAATTTTAACACATAGAACCAATTGACATGTGTTCGAATTGCAAAGTAATCACCAGTATATTCTAGGTTATAGTTGGTAACTAGTACAGAGCCTATGTATATGATATTTGCGTAGATGACGCCTGATTGGCTAATATCACAACACGGCGATGAAAATTAGTGATCACCTTTCAACTTACTCCATGGAATTTATTCCTTTTTGAGTGCAAAACAAACATCACACTAGCCACTATATAGTGATGAATCAAATGAATAGTATATTGTATTAAGTTTTGTTAACTGAATTCGTCACAGATTGATGCTGTTGTGGTACTATTTCATATAATGAAGCAGTAAACAGCCGTTTCGTCCTGGCATGGGACTCCTTATAATTACACACTCTAGCTAACGTCCCATAGGCACTAGGTTAGTAGGTGCCTATACTTTACAATGTCGAGCATCAGCAGTTTTTGATAGACGGCAAGATAGTTTTAAAAATACATACAACTTAATAATGCCTACTCTACCAATTTGACACACCCAGAATAGTAAGAAGCGATTAAAAACAATGGTATTAACAACAGTCTATTGATTTCCAGATAGTAGATCGATTTGTTAAGTTTTTGTTAGTGATAGAGAAAATTTCATTTGTTGTCTTCTTCTACTGGTTAATGGGAAAATTCTGAAATGATTAACGATATAGTTAATTTATGTGTAAAGGCGTTATTTTGTTTAGTCTAGTTTTTTTACACACTTTCTCAGACATTATTAGGCATGAAATAATTCATCAGTCTGAGATAACATAAATTGGTAGAAGCATCAAAAACAATAGATTACTTAAGTGCCATTATATTAAGTATCATATTTCTCGGAGAATTTTTAATGGAATATGTTGATTGAAATGGTGAAGTCTTGCATGTTCTGTGAATAGATTTTTATTGATTTGGTAAATGGTGTTATTGCTAAGTACTTATCTTCGTTCTGAACTATGATATCGGTACTCTGGATAAGCTAAATTGAGCTGCATAGTTATTATATAATCAGTAAATCGATTTGCTTCGACAATCATGGATGTTAATCGTTGTCATCATTATCTTTATCTACTCTATCGTATCCTATTTAGTTACCCATGTGGTAGTCATGTGGTAGATTGACGTTATCTGTAGAGAATAATAAATAGGATGTATATCAGCTTATCATTCGATTACATTCTATTGTTAAAATTAATGCTTTATAAATGATTTTTCATACATTTACAGAAAAGGAATTTCACCAAACGAAGCTATATCATCAAGCCAAGAGACTCAAATATCTCCACCACTTCCTCCGGTTGTTAAACAGAGGCGTGGATCCATATTTGTTACAGCACTTGCAGCAGAACAATACGGATCATCATCCTCATCAATAGATAATACGTAAGTTAACTATCATTATTATAATGCACTGTATTGCGGTGCTTTAGGTTAATTTAATTAGAGTAATTTTTTATCAGCATTATGAAACCATGAACGTGTTTTGTCAATGGACAGTTTATTAGTGTACTAGTGACATTTTTCTGTGATTTTTAAGTGTTTAAGTATAACTAGTGAAATAAGAAAGTGATTTGCATAGATGCCATTGGAATATTAATGGCATTTTCGTGATTTCCATGCAATCAAGATATACTTAATACAAGTTAGTAAGCTATTGATTAATGTTTTCTACACACATTTACACCCCCTAATAAATGTATCTCATTAAGAGTGACTAACATAAAAGATGGGTTTCTTATGTTTTAAAGTTAATCATCACTCTTAACCAGTATTATACACATAAAGTATGATCATTTCTACAACTGCTAAACACGTTTTAGGTTATTAAGCATTACATATACAATACCTTCTAGAAGTCACTAAATTCACGTATTGCAAATCATTTAGTCATCTACTGATAAGGTTCATATATTCAGTTCCATGTTATGAAATAAGTTGAAAGAAATAATAGCCACTAAGGATTGTGACCTGTACAGTAAAGCTCTTCAGACGACAGATAAAGTAAATTACCTCTGAAATATGTTTTCTAATAAATTTATGATAGAAATGGAATTTTTTCTAACTAATAGACAAAATAAAAGCTAATAAAAACAGTAACCTAAATTATGCCGCTACTGAGCCTAACGTTTAAAAGTCATACATTTTGTTTGACGCTGATTTTGAAGGTTTGCAAGACCATTCAGCGTACACTAAAACCTTGAAAACTACAGCTACTATAGTGATATCAAGACAGAGAGGTAAATTACTTAGAGTAGTCACCACTTTGATATCTATCATCTCATTGGAAGAAGTTCTAGAAGCGCATTTAAACGTGGCTAATTGAAGGTACAATTGAAATTGTTAACAGGTAAATCATAGTCCATATATTTTAAATGAGTCGTAGAATAAGCGTATATCAATCGTTGACAGTAATCCATTACTTTGTAATTATCATTTAAAATATATAAAAAGTCAAAGTTGTTCAAATATCACAGTGTAATAGCCAAACAATTTTTAAAACCAGAACACTATGAAAAACAGAAATACATTTAACACTTCCTTTCAGCATAGTTACAATCAAGCCTACTATATTGAAATCCATCTTAATTTTCAGAAGGGGGACAACATTATTTCACTATTTCCAACTTAATTAGTATGATTTAATTTACATGCTACAACAATCTACGAATAAACTTTACATTATTTTACCTAGAGTCATCCTGACCATTAATCGTATAATTTCAGAAACGTATGAACTCACCCATGTCGTCATCACATGGTATCAGTTGTTATGATATAAACAAATTTATTTTACTAACAATTCTTAAATATTCATTTCACAATGTTAAAACTGATATATTTGCCTTTACATTTAGTGTTCTCTTAATTCGAATAATATCAGAATCTCCTTCGACGAGACTTGTAATACTTTCTTTACATCATGTGCTTATTAGTTATGAGTTCACATTAATCAGGAGAGGCGGTACATGTTGACAGTTGCCATGGTAATGATGAAGAAGAATTGTAGATTTTTGGATGGGAGGTGGTTTTGATTATACTGTGTTCCCTTAAGCTTTTGGGTTAATTGTAGAGCTTTTATCGTTATTTTGAACTAATTCATCAGTGTAAACTTTAAATATAAGTGGCTGATGTAGTCGTGCAGAACAACTGTGGATGACATGGAATTAAACTATTCAGCTGAGAGGATGAAGCATAATCCAAACTGTCCTAGTAAATAAATTATGCTAACTATCATTAAACCTGATGAAAATTTATCAATTTTCTTACCATGTACGTAAACTACTTTCATGAAGTATATGGATAAACATTGATTGTGCATCAAATGACAATATTCCTTATAAAAAGACTAACAGTTTGGCTGTGAGCTGGTCGCATTTCTCTGTCGCTTATGATCACGATGCCAAAAACTAAAAAAACCTCAATAGAAACTCTTAAAATAGTTGATTTATTTTCCTAATCATATATTTTTCGAAAGTGAGTGACTAGACTGTTGGAATTCATACACACATAGATGGGAGGAAAAAGGTGAGGAGCCGAATTGATTAACGTCCAACATGTTTTGTATGGATTGTTAAGGAACATTTGTAGGAATATTACTAAATTGATGTTACAAATTCCTTTAGTAGATTTATTATTACTAGTAACTTGAGTAGTATACCTGCAAGATGATGCCTATAAACATAATGAAAATTGATAATTTTGACGGCATTTGATATATACGATTCTAAAGTTCAAGACATTAAAGGAAAGTCAATCTACTACTGATTCACAATATCGTAAGCTAATCGAGCATAGTTCATAAAATATCACAGCAAACTAAAATGAAACAATTATTATCTTCTTTTGTAGTTCTTATTAGTTTTACATAACATTATTTCTAGGCTAACATCCTAGTTTTAACCATATGAATCTCATTCTATATTTGTGTTTCCCAAGATTGTTTTTCATTAAATTATCTCTCTCTACCATGCATTTTTGGCAACAGAACTATTGTTTTCGTAAGATCCCAGTTAATCTGTATGTGTCTTTTAAAATATACATATTCACTTTTCTTCAGTCCATGATTTTCATCTTTATCACTATACACTTAAAATAAATGGGGACGACATTTCATGAAATAAAACTACAGTAACATAAAAATAATGATATTCATGGCATTTAAAATCAAACTAGTTGTTGTGTAGAGTGAAAAAAGATTGAAGGGTAAAACATTGTAGATGATGAAGTACCGCCAAAAATAATTGAAGTAGAAATAAAAAAATAAATGGTAACATATGAAAGTATTACAAAATTCATTTTGAAAAACACACCAGTGGAATATGATGAATAGCAACAGTTATGAAACATATTTAACTATGTTGCAAGTAATTTTAATGAACTTCGGTCTTCATGTTGATTTGTTATGGACTGAAATCGATCAACGTTTTCTGCTATATGTGCATCCTGAGAGGATTTCCTTGATGTGGCGATACGTTACAACTATAATTTGAGTTGAATTGCAGTTGTTTGGGACTAATCATCTGGGTGTAGTTGAATCTGAGTGGTGATATTCACATCGGGACTTGAACTCGATTCGTTTCGTGTCAAATGCCACAACGTTTACTACTAGCCTACTGAGTTAAGATAGTCATATATGTATGACTGATATGTATATATAATTCGAATGCATTTGAGCCAGCCAAAATATTTCCTGATTCTAATGCAGTTCCATTATAATTAGTAAATATGTTGGAAAAGTGAATGAGAACTTTCTCTACACATATGGTTCATAAAGCATTGTTCTATTGATAATGAGATTTGTTTATACATCTAGCTTTCCATGGACACGAATTGAGAAAAACATATTTCTTTGTGTTGAATGAATAAGTATGTTTTTCTTTGACATAAATGGAAAGTTTGCAACAACACATGTAAGTGAACAATCTTCTTATCACTTAGATCTTCATCGGGGTTAACTCTATTGTACAGTAATCTTTAAAGTCAAATATGTCAAATATTAATCTAATCAAGATTATTTATGCGACATTAGTGATAGTGAAACAGACGAATTACAAAAACGTTATTATAATTAGTAAAAGGTGAAAATCAAGAATCAATGAACAGGTATACTAGTTGTAATGAGAACAGTAAAATCAACTTGGATAAATATTTCAATACTGGGAATAGATCAAAACCTATGCAAATAATAATCATCAAAGATAATTATGTATTAGGGAAATCCAAATAAGCATTCCTGATTAAATAGATAGTGGAAATAATAAACGAAAAGGAGAGGGTTAGGGGGACGACAAAACATGGCAAAAAATGTACGTAGTTCATGGGATTATTTGCTTATTTGTTCAAGGGATAGATATTATTGTTACATATTTTCTCTGAATGCATAATCTGGGTTATTGGTTCTAATTTTAATGGCTTCTGATATTTGTAATCGGCAAATTCAGACTATATTAGGAAACTGTAATGGTATACGACATATTTTAAATGACGTCGTTTCTCAATTACGCGCCCGTTTCTATAATATGAGCTGAGACAAATCTGCGGACATCCTATGTCTGGCTTTTAGTAAACCATGCTAGAAGGTGTTCATTCATTCGTTGGTTAAACTGCCTGGTTGTACTCCCTAAGTAGCTTGCTCCACAAAAGCAGCTGAAATAATATAAACAAATGGAAGAATCGAATTCAGGTAGCTTATCATTAGTTTGAATGAGCACAACTGGTTGAGTCTAAAATGAAAGGCAAGTTTTGCTGTGAAAAATTTCCCTTATGCTGCCTTCACAATTCTGTCATAAAAGACATCATTAGTAACATTTCCGTTAAATTGTATTTTCATGAACAGAAAACTTAAATACTCTTCCACGTAGATGATACATTTATTGTTCTCAATATGGATGAACAAATAACAGTAGTAAGTAGTTGATTTACGAACTCTTCAACGATATAAAATAATGCTACTAGACATTCTGAACAAACATTCCGAATTACCAAGGCATAGAGTTCAAATCTCAAACTATAACGGCTGCTACTCAACATACTATATAAAACGTATAAAGATAGTATTTAGAAAAAAATTTAGAAAAATAGCTACATTACCTTTAATGAATGACAAGATGTAGAAACCTATTCTATGTTCATATTTTAAGGCAGCGGGTACTCGTGAAACATTTTTTAAAAATGATATCTAGACAAAGAATGCGTGATCATAAAAATCTACCAAAAATCTGAAATTAAATCCTCCAATCATATACATGTACTACTTTGTAATTGAACCTAATAAGTAGTTCAGATTTTATAATGAATTGGTAATATTATTTTATAGTTCCATAGTTTGGAATGGAATTTAAATTTCAAACCGACATTTTGTTAATACCGCATATATTACAAAAAAAACATCTGTACATCTCAATCGATGCTGAGATGTACAAAATGGCAACTAGTCGATTTCATTTGGTTTTCTAATAGTCCTCTAGTAGATGATAAATTTTGACTACTAAAACAGTTGTTTAAGGCGTGGAATCTTTAACCAATTGGATTGAGATAGTTTTATAGAGATAGTTAATGAGTCTAGTTAATTTTGTTTGTTAGAAATTGATGTCGGTTGAATTTGATTGGAAATTAGGGAGAGCTAGACAGCTGTTTTATCCAAGTATCGGACTCTTCAGCAGTGAAAAACCACAACAGAAAGTTACGATGCACGTCGGAACGTACATTCACTGAAATATTTTCAATTTGTTTGTTGTTTCTATCAATACTGTAAATAGAAACAAAATAGTTTCTACAATAGAAGAAGATTCAGTTAATTCAATGAAACAGTTGACTCTGTTTAAAACACTGCGTTTATGAAAAAAGGAGATTAATATTAAGTTTAACTAACTGGATTACTCATAGATTGATGTTGAAAGGGTGCCAGTGAAAACCAAGGAGCGCTAAACTGCAATTTCCTCCTAGTGTGGGAGTCCTCAGTAGCAAACAACGTCGATCCCACTAGGAAAATTGGGTTCAAAGCCTTCAGACTGATCAATGCCTAAGCTTCCACATTACTGTCATCTTACCAATACATTTCTTACTTCATTAAAACTATCATTATTACATATTTACGCCCGCTATCCCTCACAGAGGAGCATAGGCCGCTCACCAGTATTCTCCATTGAATTCTGTCATGAGCAAACCTTACCAGCTGTTTCTAGGTGCTGTTCATCCTCTTAATGTCTGCTTCCAATTCTTGATGCAGTGTGTTCTTTGGCCTTCCTCTTTTCCGTTTTCCAACCGAATTTTAAGTTAATCATTGTCTCATGATGCAGTCTGATGATTTCCTCTATGTATGTCCTATGCATTTCTAACGTCTTTTCCTAATTTCCTCTTCTACTGGAAGTTAATCTGTTCTCCCCCCCCCCATAATAGGCTGTTGGTGATGGTTTCCGGCCAACGAACATTTAGTATCCTGCGTAGGCAATTGTTAACAAATACTTGTAGCTTTCTAAAAATGTTTGCAGTAGTTCACCACATTTCATCATTATTATGCGCTTCACTAAAATGTCTACCTTATTTATAAACAAAATTTCTAGTTATCTATTTAAAATAAGTATGTAACCACCTTTCAAGAACAATAAAACAACTTGATAAAATAATATAAACTATACTCAACAACAGAATTTACATAAATCATGCATAATTTAACATAGTACTTTATAGTGTATAGGTATAAAGATAAAAAAAATATAAAAACGAATGACAATAACTGATTCTAATGACTTCAATTTGTACTTTTCTTTACTTCATAAAAAAAATATGCAAATTATCAAATGGAATAGACTGTCTACTAACTTAGAGTCTATAAGAAAATACTAAATGATTTACTTTAGAAATAAACAGATATATAGAATAAAGTGCATTTTTCACTATATATTGGAATACAGATACTGGGATCTAGGCTAACATTTACCAATTTCATGTTACCTCAATAACAATCGTAACAACAACACATAAACAATCTCTGTTACTTTTGCTCTAACTTCTAAAAGTAACTAAATTCAGAACAGATGGAATATGAAAGAGTAGGTAGGTGGGGAGGGGGGTTTTCGATATTAGATCTACAGTGAGTTAGCTAAATTGCTCAGCTTTTGATTGAGGCTGTTAGTTAGTTCAATTGAATTATGCATATTAAAGCGATCTTCAGTTGAATTCAGTATGACAGAAAACCACACAAACCTATCTGTTTCTTTCTATATTCTAGAATAGTCAGCAAATATGTTTTCCTATTAAATGTATTGGTGAAGTATCTAAAAATTAATAGTTTCACAAATGAAGACAGAAAATCGGTTTGATAAACCAATGTCATTATAAGTCCTATGATGACTCGTTTAGTTGATCAGCCTAGTGGTTACTGAAGTGAAATTGGATGGATTTTGTTTAGGGCAGCAACAGTAACAGTCTCTAACTCTATACAACCCAATGAAAATAGTTTACAGCACATCAACTTTACAGGGGCCATTTACCATTACAAGCTTTCGATCCAACATTTTTCACCAAGGTAAATATAACTACAACTGAGCTTGCATAATTTTACCAATGTTCATACCAACTATAGTGTATCAATGCTGTGGTTGGAAAATTAAATTATTTCTACGTAGTTTGCATGTTTTAATATGATACTAAGCACCAGTACAGCCAACTACTTAGTCACAGTTATACTTCACCTTTCGTCAATTAAAATCAGAAAGGAGGATTACCCAATCATTGTTCTTGATTCAAAAAAGAGGCACTTATCTGAATTACTTAGTCGACAAACAATCAGTGAAAATAACCAATAGTTCACATTTATACAATGACAGAAAGGCCTTATCGACCTGATTTTTCAGTTAGTTGACATCCATCAGCCAAGGTTCGACATTAATCATAAAGGGTTTTGTGATGCCTGTAGAATTCCAATTAAAATCATCCAGCCACACATCCCACTGCCGTTAACAATTACCTATCCTAGTTAAACCCAGATAATTATATCAACTTATCATTGAGTATTGACCAGTCGGATTCTTGATTAGTCCATTGTAATGCTGGCTACTACAGTGATATGTGATGTGTAGATTACAATAAACACTAAACAAGATTTGAACAAGGATCACATTTATTCTAAATTAATATAGGAAGTAATATTTGTAAGATATAATTGTCACATGTTATACAATGTTCTAAATATTCACTTGAGAATACAGTTTTCAGTCTAAACTCATTTTAACTACATTTTGTACTTCGCTGCAGTTTAAAGCTCCTTTATGATATAAACATACCATTATACAAAATGACTAAATATTGGTCAAATACATTTTACTCTATGAACAAATTATTTAATAATCTAAATATTTTTATTATCATAAGTCAAGAAGAGATTATTACTAGAACTACATCATTTAGTAGATCCTTACTATTATCAAACTATTAATAATATGAATAATAATACAGGCTGATAGATAGACAATCATTTCGAAATAAATGAAGCATTGATTTTGAAATATACATTATACCTGTCCTTTAGATAATCTCACCTTAACTATTAATGTTATATGTTAGTAATATATTTTCTATATTTATAAAATTACATCAATATTACATTATCCCATTTGTCGTTAACCAATTTCTATCCTACTACAAGTATATATATATATATATATATATATATATATATATATATATATATATATATATATATATATACAGAATGAACTTTAAATAAACGGACGAATGGAGAAATATGTACCAATGTAGACACATGCTGTACGACATATAAACATAGAAACTCATATGTAGGCTATATATAAATATGTGTATAATGTTATTGTTTATGCACAAGTTTACATATACTCCAATTTTACTGAATACACATATTATTCATTAGAGATTTTTAAATGTTCATCTTTTTACATGGAAAATAATTACCAATAATTAACTGTATTATAATCATAATGATTATTAATATAATAAAATAGAATGTAATATCAAATGGAAGTAACTATGACGATTTATTGATTTTTATGATTGAAATATGAATTATGTAATATTTATTGTATTTAAATAAAAGATGATTAACAAAGAAAGTAATAACAATCACCAAACAATGTTTATGGTTATACTAATCAATTAAAAATTGATAATAATCAGTAATTAAGTAGTTCAATGTAAATAGAAAGAGTCATGTGGAGAAAATGTTGTACTATAAGTTGTTTAAAATGTAGTCATCAACAACAATGTAAAAAGAATAAACCTACAATGAAAAAGGATAAATATTCATTGAAAAATTCAGAGCATGAGTCAATCTTTGCTAATAGGGAATTCATCAAATGTAAAACATGTAGAAAATAATCATTATGTTACTTCAAAATGTGATCATATAACAACTAATTCAGAATGTTATGCAATAAATGATCATATAGACGGCGATAATTCAGTTGGAATCAATGATCATAAAAATATGGTAATGACGACAGCTGTTATTACATCTACTATTGAGACTAGTGTAACTACCACTTTAACTTCTACAAATACTAATGTCATTACAAGTTCAGAGTGTCAAGTAATAAATTTGCCTCAATCTGGAACTAAAAGTGAATTGTATACGAATATTGTGAACGCTAATGCTACTTCTCCCCCTCCCACTATAACTACAACTGATAATAGTAGTACATGTACCACTATAACTGAACTACGTATTCACTCTCCTTCCAGTGTAAATAATTCAATTATAATTAAACGTTCCAGTAAACCTATAGAATCATTTGTACAAAGAATTGAAAAAGATGAAGAAGGTACTAGGCCATTTAATCAATTGTTTAGACGATCTATTTCTAATATTCATTTTACAACAAATAGTCATATGTATTCACACTATAATCATTATAATAATTCTAATACATTTTTCTTACCACGTACACCAACTGATCCAACAACATCGGCTACATCTGGCTTACAACCAACTTCAAATGATACAACTGAATTAATGCAAATGCTGAATAAAAAATTCCCAATACGTAGAGGATCAATGATTGTTAGTTAGATTGGGTCGATCTAGTACTGGAGGAGTAACTGTTGGTACTAGTACTAGTACACCAAGTACAAATGGTGTACTACCTGATTCATCAGTTGAAGGTGTAATTGTAACACCATTTGCTCAAGTTCTAGTTAGTATGCAACGAATAAGGAATGCATTTATCAGATTAACTGCTGTTCAAGTATCAAATAGGTAAGTATTTTTTATAATCTTATTCTATTGTAATTCTGTTTAAACTTTGTATCAATATTGCAATTCAATATATAATTAGTTTAATTTATTCACATTTAAGAAAGACGTCAGATAGATTGTCTTTTTTATGCAATAACACTTTATTTCGGTTTGATTGCGTTCTCTAAGTTGGATAATTTAAATACGGAGCTTTCATCATCATTCTGGACGACCTCATCGAGGCAAACTTCTGATAGAAGTGAGCTATGACATTTAAAAACTCATATCCGTTATTATGTACTAAATTAAATGGTGTATTGTCATAACGTTCTCTTATATTTAAGTTCATTAACCACCGATTATATCAGTTTGCTAATCCTTGCTTTTAGTATTACATAACAATATGGTTTCTTTTAGTCATATTGGTAGAAACATAAATTCAGTCATATTGTTTGGTGGGTTAATGATAAGCTTTCAGTTCCATTCTAAATATCATTAATATTTTACGAATATGGTAGAAATTGAACTTACCCCCCACCCCTCTCAAGATAATGTGACCATTACATACTTAGAAGCAACCACTGTAAACATTCACCACTAATTTAAACAAGTGTTATTGACGATCAACTATAACATTTTATCATGTTAACAGGATACACACAGTTTGACTTCATTGAAGTTGTATGAATAATTAGACCGAATGAATGATAGATTAACTGATTCAAGCAAAATGATTTCAGTATTCACAAAACAAGTATTTAACACTAGTTTAAATTCTGCTTAAGAGTAGTTAACAGAAATCACTTACATTACGCTAGCATAGATGATAAACAAGTATAATATACTGTTTGTGTGAAACTGTCAGCAGTTTCCATAAGGGTAAGAATAATTATGTAGGTTAGGCGGAAATATGAAAATTTACTGACTGAAGTAACATTTATAAATAATGAAAAGTAGGTCAACTTTTAAGAAAATAAACTTCAAATGCTATGTAAGTTAATAATAACATTATGCAATATTAAGATAAATAAGTAGCGCAGGAAAATATTATCTAAGTATATAGAGTATTAACGAAGAAATATTAAACGAATGATGTAATTCTAGAAACAGTCGATAGTATCGATTAGTGATTATGAAGATTGAACATGTTAGTTATGAATGTAAGTTGTGGGTTCGAAGGTTGTTTAGGAGAATTGAAAAATAATATGTTAAATGAATTTTAAATTGATCTAGCAACTTGAAGAATAATTGGGCATTCAGTTTAGTTGCCAACATTATATATTTATATAATCTGAGGTTCCGTAAAATATTCACTTCAGTTTCCAGGCATGATCATGATGATATACAAGTAAACACGGATACATATAATCCTTAGATAATAGAGGGTAAAATTTACTATAAGGGAATTCACTAGAAGCAACTCAAATTTTCTTAACAATAATAGTAGTAGCAATCATAATAGTCCGAAAACTTCACCGAAAACTTCAAAGTGATTACAGTGAAGTCTGTCATCAAATACAGAATACACACCAATTTATGAGTGTAAACAAGCTGTTATATCTAAGGCCAACATATATTTTTTCAAAGACACAACAATAGATAATTATATCAATAGAACACTAAATACTTAGATGTTAAAAACTACAATGTAAAACAGTTTTGTTTAAAATCACAAATATCTGACATGGGAGTATAATAGTTGCATAACTATTACTGTCAATAATATCATATAAATACATGGTTATCATTAATGAATAAATAGTCTACGTAAGTTGAAATATATATAGAAACGTTTGGTATCAGCGACAAATCATCACGAGCGTTTTAGATTGGACTATGTCGTAAGGAGGTAGTGTGCTTCTTTTATAAAGGAGCTAAGATTCATGATGCAAAAAATAAAAATAAACAATGCAGCATAGGTGGATTTCATTTAAGTTTATACTTGATCATCTAAAAATAGATAATAAACAAGAGTATCACAGAACAACAATAAAAATACCTAATAGTCAGTGAATCAAATGGGCAGTTAGTACTTACTGGGGAGTTTCACGAAAAGATTTACAACATAAACTAATAATAGAATTAAGAAGATAGAAAACTAGCACAAAACTAGGTTAGCTAAGTGAACTGTGTAACAAGTATTCACACACTTAGATTCCCAACTATTTCTGTAGTAGATTAGGAAATGATTGTTGGTGTGAATGCTTCTTATTAGGCATTGGAAGAGAGGAAATTACAATATGTCTTAAAAATGAGGACAGTAATCTGTTTTGTGAATAGCCTCCAGAAAATTGTTTCAGATTCTCGTGAACTTACTCGTGAAATAATTCATATAAAGGTGGATTTAGAGGTTGGATCGCCTAAGCCATAACAAGAAGAACTGCAAATTGAATTGGCATTAGTGGATTTAGAAAGCCAATTCATTTAGTTTTTGTGAAAAAAAGATTAATTCTAGGCATCACTTTTATAATAGATCTACTTCTAACTTGGAACATCTAGTATTATAATCGAATGGCATAAACACTCCCGAAAATACGAGATGCGAATCGACGTTGAACGGACTCCAGTTTCAGTTTATACTTTTTTCAAGCATTACTTGGAATGAACTGCAGTATTCTAGCAGTGGTCCGACACATTTTATAAAGTAAGATAAGCGAATCACCTCCATGGTAGTTACGCAGCATATAACCTAGATGTTGGTGTAATCTAGAGGTCTGCATACAAACCTGACCTGAGAATAACGGATTGTATGAATATCTGAGACCTAAGTCAATCATTAAATGTAACGTTAGCAACTTATTGCTATTTATGGTAAGATCTAAACTAATGCATGTGCTCCCAAACACATATCCATCCATCTAGTTCTAACTTACATATCAAACACCATAAAACGACTTGGTGAGCTAAGTATTTATGCTGATGAGCTTATGAGGAGGAAATAAGTGACAACTTTGAGGTCATCGCGTACGGAAAAGGTTTATTCAAACTGAAGCATTTACCAATATCAATTATATAAACTATAAAGAACAGTAGGCTTAGAACACTACCTTGTATAACACCATATAAAGCCAGTTCAGCTTCGACAGAGAGAAGTTAAATTTTATCAATTTGATATCAGTGACTGAGAAAGGAGTTTGGTCATGCAAACAATGAGTCACTAATCCCTTCAGATGAGAGTATTATATATAAGAAAGTCAACAGCTTCAGATATATCATAGTACAACACCAATATACCAAGTAACCAGACTGCGTTTAGTGAAGGCAGTGTTAGCTAAATTAGAAGTGACGACCATGTTTGGAAATTAGAAACGGGTTTTTTGAAATGTAGATAGTCTGATATTTTGGCATATTCTGTTCTCACCATATTCTACAAATAACTGGGGAGATATTTATAAGCCTATAGTTGTGCAGGTTACTGATAATACGAATAATAATTATTTTATATATAATGATTATTTATAATCATATAACACTTTAGTTTAACAAGAAACAGATATTATCAAACTATTTGATTATCTCACATATTTAAGAGGTATGTGTATGTTTAGGGTCTAACGAATGCGTAATTGACACAGGTGTGAACATTCTAGGTTATTCTGTAACTTGATTACAGATGTGCACAATTGAGGAGTCCTATACTATGACAAAACAAGTATACAGTCTATTTCCGACTATCAATTATTTTTCAACTACAATCAATTCATATTCAAGAATCAACAAAAAACCCTTTGAACCCATATTTACGATGTATGATAACAAAGAATTATGTAGTGAATGAAATTCATTGATTCAGTATGATTGATATATAAGGTTATTTTATATGTATATCTATATGTATATGCATACATATCGCAGTAGATACCATATACATATGGTCTAATACATAAATGCGATGCTTATTCAGGTTAATTTGTTCATATGTTGCATATCTAAATAATTACATAAACGTGTTAATTAAAAATCATATAATTTAAGAGTTTCATGTGATATTACGTATTTTCGAATTTCGCTTAATAAATAATCGAAAAGAGGCAGTCTATGGAGATTCTGACTGAATTCGTCACAGATCAATATTGGTAGAGTACAATAAAAACCAAAGAATACTGCATAGCGTCCTCGTCCTGGTATGGGATCCCACAACAATGTTCACTCCAGATTCTGATTTAGGGCCTTTGGGTTGCCGAAAGCTTAACACTCTGCACTCCTGGACAGGCACTAAGTGGTTGAATTCACACTTCTTTCAATATGTGATATAGCGCGACAGTCATGTGTTGTCATTGGTGAGAACCGTCTCACTCTAATAACCAATCCTTCATGTTATTGCCATTTAAATGAATATAAATGAGATACGAAGGAGGAAATTAATGAACGATTGGTTTTAATCATTAGAATAGAAATCATGCAGAAAATTGAAGTAAAATTTAGCAGTAAACTGTGTGTAGTATTATCAGCTGCATGTATTTTACTGTTGTTAACTGACTGAGTGACGACCAGTTCTATGTAAGTAACCGTGCATACTGAGCAGATTACTTTAATAAATGTATTTAGAATGCATTAATTGTAATTCAGAACTTTTCGGAGTTTGATGTCATGGGTCCTAGGTTTGAATATCCATACTAGAAGATGGCAAGTACATCCAATTAGCAAGCACCAACATGTTAAAACGCTATTCATAGATCCCACTGTTAGAAATACTATCCATATTCCAAATTGACTAGTGGGGGGAGGAGTTTAAATACTTTATTTGAGACTACTAAATATATTAAGAATAACGGCTAATGTTTCAGTTATCAAAACTTATCAAAGAATTGGTGACAACATAAATAAAGGGAACAAAGCATAATTAAAGGCGATTAATAGTTTTATGCATAGTCACTTAATAGATACCTAACACAACAAATATCAACAGTGCCTACAAAGTAATCGATCACTGTGAGACATGATATCCCTGGATTCGATCCCATTCCGGAATCAAGATTCGCCCCGCTAGAGAGTTCCATACTGGGACAAAACAGTGTTTTGCTGCTCCTGGTTTTCATTGGTACTTATCGAATATCAATCTGTAACGAACTCAAACAACTGAACTTAATGCTTATTTCTATAAAACCACCTAAATTTCCTACATATTTATTAAACTTTTCTGTTCATTATTGTACAACCTGTCATTTTAATCGTTACAAGAGGTATTATACAACTCATTGTCTCATATTCATTTATACAAGTCCTTTCAAAAATTAATTGTTGTTCTGAACATTGGAAACAATTTCTATAAACGAGTCTAAATTTGTGTTATTCATGCCTAACATAAAAACTATTTCTTCAGATGCAACAGAGACCTATTTTAGGCCTTAGTAACATCAACGAAAAGATATAAATGCTTTTAAATTATACACAAATATACACCGCATACGTTCAGATGCCTAGATCCAGTGGCGTAGTGGCGGACGCGGTGATATATGGCGAAAACAAACTGAGTTAATGTCCCTGTGTGCACATGCAATATGATTACCAGTACATCAAGATAACGAGTTCCAAGCTGAACAAAACACACTTACTAGATTACACTTGGCAGCTCCAGCCAAACTTCAGTCCGTATTTATGAAGCAAACCTTGTATATAGGGAAGCAGCTGATGATGCACTTATCTCACAGAGACTGGTCAGTTTTCACTGAATAACAGACTATATGGAAAGATACAAATACTTTTAAATTATTTCTTTGCTGCTGTCTGTTTTAACTAAATGACTGAATAGGATTATTCTAATTGGTTAAGTCTGAGATCCAATCTAGAAGTTCTGACGACTAAGTATTCATCACAAAACCTAATGGACTCTGGACTACTTAAGTGTGTTGCAGTAGAACGAAACATTTATCTAATGCTCTCTAGTCTTTATATGCATCAAATCGAGTCGATTTGTGACAAACAAAGGTGATAAAAGACCACGAAGCGTATAATTGGCAATGATCTAGATTTTTAGGGACTAAAAGATATTGTATATTGTTGAAAACTAAACACAAACCATCCTACTAGACATTAGGTTTGCTTCATTGTAAGTAGAAAAGAACTGGACAAATTTGACTTTAGGCGAAAGATAACAGTGTTCGATCCCCTATCTAAACAACAACGCTAAGGCATAAAAGGTACGTTCAACTGATAAGTTTTAAGTTAAACCAAACAAACAAGTTGGAATTCTGTATTGGCTACATACCTAATATACTAAAAGTATTGTTGCTAAAGGCTATATCGCGTCAATTCAATCAGGAATACACATTAAGCAACAAATACTGGCCATTACAATCGCGAATATCAACAATGTGAAAATGAGAGAATAAATATTTAATTTTAACGTGTATATGCTATTAAACAGAACTAAACAAAATCTAGTCCTGCTAATTGTCAACAAGCAGTATTCATTATATTACTTAGTATATATTAAGTATGACGTTGATTGCACTAGTAAAGATATATTAATTCAATCTAGATTGTTATTTTTGTGGGATAGTTATTTATTTGATGAACTATATCATAGTGATGTTGGCAGGGTACCATTGAAAACCTACCACATAACTTGGATATATTCACCACAAATAACTAATCCCTACAAAAATAACCACCCAATGAACGACAATGATAAGCTAGCTATTGTGACTAAAGCCAGATGTTCAGGATTTCCCTGTTCAACTGAAGCCAGTGGTTGTGGAATCTGCGTGAGCACTGTTGAAGGGGGGGGGGGGGAGTGTCAACACTAGAACGCAACAGCTGTCTAGTGCTCTCTGGTTTTCCGTTGTGCCTTGTTAAACATCCAAATCTGTATATATTTAATCGTTAAATGTGCATATTAATGATCGGTGTCTTTCGTTTACACCATTTTACTATCTTATGGTAAGATCAAACATATCATGAGAAAATCAATTACAAGAGAATTTATTTAGCATAAATTGACTTGATACGATAAAATTAGATGTAGTCTTTAAGCTCTAGTACTTTAGTATTACAATCATGTTTGTTATGTAGGTCTACTAAACATTAGTTCATATGTATTGGAGTAAGGCAATCAAATGTGTAAAATATGAAATTACAGATGTATGGAGCAGGGATATGACAGGCAAAACAACTGCACAGTATTATAAAAGAATTAATTCTAATGACCCAGATGTATTTATGTTCCGTTCGCTATTATTATGGACAGATATTAGTAATGGAGGGTGGAACGGTACATGACCGGATCGATACAAAAGGTAAAAATGTTTTAATAGGCAAGATATGAAATGAAGGTCAACCGTGTGGGTGTGAGGTAGGTCGTCCCTTGAGGCAATAGATGAGGTCGCGCAAACGTATCATGAATGACTAGATAGAACGTACAATCGTTTTATGAGCCAAATCAGTGGTCCAACGGTCGTTCGTGCGCCACGGAGCTGGGTTGAACGTTGATGGGGTTGGGGAATGATCACTGCTGAAGAGTCGCCTACGAAGACGAAACAGCTGTCCAGTGCTCTGGATATAGCGGTGTTTTATTCGGAACATCGCATATCAACTTAAGATCACGTGAAGTGTTTTCTTAGCAGATAATTCAGACAATAATCGTCATTATTATTTAGGATGTATTGAAGTTGTGAAACGTAGGTCACATACAGGAAAAGCCTTACGAATTAGACGTCATCAAATAAACAATAAGAGAGCAATATAACATTATCGCTGATTTGGTGCTTCATTATAACAAGCATAGGAAGCCACATAAAAGTGTTTTACCTTACAAGCGTGAATGACTAAGGGACCACCCCCACATCCGCCATAGATCATGTAGAATGGTTATTTTCCTCTTTTTTATGTTGGTAAATCAATACGTGAAATTCTGTAAAACAAAAAGATT